>PVHP010006972.1:19688-58581 GCA_004024765.1 Zapus hudsonius | reverse complement strand
TCTGCCACAGCACTGCAAACAGCGGCAGGAAGGTGTGCCAAATACTGGCAAGGGGGAGCTGGCTTATAACCCCCATAAGCCCACCCCCAACAACACAGCTCTAGTGAGGTTCTAATTCCCGAATTGCCATCAGCTGAGGATCGATCTATCAGAACACATTCAATTGTTTGTGGGGGACACCTGGATCAAACCATGACAGGTGATTTCTGGCTGATGTGGATGTCTTTGAATATCAGGCATCGTGGGCTGGTCTTCACTTGACAGGCTTTCAGGATGCTGTCAGGTCTGGTGACCTAGGACTTCCTTCATTGCCTTCCTGGTGGTGGGAACTTTTTCAGATCATCTAATGTGCTTGTTATGTAATAGAACTAACTTATTACTTACACTTATGCTCATAAATGTGATGGTTAGGTTTTGTTGTCAACTTGATCTTTTTGGTAATCATGGGTGGGTCTCGGATATTGTTTGCAGGAAGGCAGCCTTTCAGTAGGGGGCAGGATGTAAGGAACTTCACTCAGGCAAGGTAGAAATGAAATCCCTTCCTGTGTGGGCAGTGCAGGAAGGAAATTCCAGAGACTTAGGAAGCCATTAAGTCTGGGATAGGGTTGCAAAACCTTAGGCTAAGGATATATAAAGGGGTTGGAGATTTCTCTCCCTTGGCCCCTTGCAAGTTTTGTTAGTGTGTGTATGTGTGCATGGTGTTGGTGATGGGTTTCTCTCTCTGCTTGGACCTGTGAAAGGGGGCCAGCCTCTTTCAACATTATCGAAGTTCTCCTGAATTTGTAGCTTCAATAAATCCTTTCCTCCTATAAACTGTGCCCGGTTTAGAGATTAATACCAGCACTGTGTGGCTGACTACGACAATAAATAACCTTACTTTTATTTCTGGATGTGCATTTATAAATTATTTCATTATTCTACCCATTTACTGAATGGAAACATTATTGTATTTTAATGTCTCACAAAGTCTGTTTGTTTTCTGAGGGTCAAGCCAACATTACTTTCTTATTTGTTTTCTCTATGTAGGAGTCCCTTAATTATTTATCAACATCCTTTGAAAAAAATCTTGAATGTCTTGAATTGTATTTCTCTAAATTCCCAGTGATACTTAGTTTTCAATAGAAGAGATGTTAATGTAGAAAAGAATGCTAATTGTGCAAGAGATTGACTTAGTAATTACCCTCATGAGATCTTCACCACTAGCAGCAGAAGTAGTTAATACCAAGTGCTCCTGATGTACTCAACTTTACTCGACGCAGTGACACTAGATAGTACACCTAATTTTTACACTAATACTCCCAGGAAGATATTGATGAGGAAAGAAAGGCATAATTTGGGCATCATAGCTAAAGAAGTCTGGCTTTCAAGTCTTAACTTGATTGAGTACAATCACTTTACTAGGCTGCCTGTTCTCCATTCATTCATCATATCTTAATCTATTTTACTACATATGTCTATATATAGATATTTAATATTTTCAGTGTTTTAGAAATGTTGGTAAATTGTCAAGGGTCAATAATTAAGATGTCAATTTCTGGCCTTGATTTTGTATGTGAGTCTAATTCATTTGTTACTCTGGGAATCTGGGATTATGTTTTGTATTCAGGTGGAAGATTCAAGTAATTCAGCAGAATTTAATTTTCACGTTTTAAGGATTAACAAGATAAAGACCAGGAAGTGATACTTGCTGAATATGTTTTATTGTTTGAGAAGTGCTTATTTTTTTTTGAGAAGTGCTTATTTTTAATTTGTATACTCATGGCATTCAGTATACCAATTTTCAAAGCATAAGGACCTCTTAGTTTTGAATGAATGAATGATAAATAAGCGAGGCAGATCCAAGACTACATTAAACACCTGTGTCTTGTTGGCAGTTTCTAAAGTTTCTTTGTTATGCTTGATGGAGTTTCTGGTTTTTATTTCGGTGCGTTCCCCAGCATGCCTACTGTGAACGCTAGTATGAGGCTTTGTCTCTTAGTTTCGCATACTGATGGTGAAAGTACTGGACGACAATATTCTGTCCACCGACAAGTGGTACTACTCTAATTCCATGGTGCTTTTAAAAGGCATGGTAATAATAGATGAGGCTGTGGCTGGCTTTCTGCGGGTACCAGTGTACAGTCACATTTCCCATCAACACTGTTATACTGCACTGGACCTTCACCTCCATCTAAGCCGTGACAGCCATATTGGAAGACTGTGTCATTTCAGTCTGCAGAAGATATCCGATGAAGACAAAAAGATAGGAAATGGGGACTGGGAAATGTTGGGATCACATGCATTTACCTGGAGGCCACTTAGAGAGGAAGGGAAGCTCAGCCTGTGGTTCTTTGCAGAGCTGTGTGCCACACGCCTACTTTGCATGTACAATGTACTTGGCCACCTTATCTACAGCGGCCATGTGGCTGCTTCATTAAGGCAGCAATAAAGGAAAGAGGTCCTTGGGGATGGCTGGCGCCTGCGCTGTAGAAAAGCACATACATTTGTTCAGGGCGGCAATCCAACAGGCTCCTTTAGAGAGGTTCAGGCGCCCTCTCCCCCGACTCTGGTGTTTTTGGCCTATGGTGCCATTCACTTACCAGTCCCAGTAGCTTATTTTCTAGAAGGAAGCAACTAAGGAGATAGTCTTTTTGAAACAGACATTTGGTGGGTCACGATCTCTTGGGTCCTTCTTCCTGAGTTTCAGGATTCTAATATATACAGGATGAAAAAAGGCAGGCACAGTCATTTCTCTGAATGTGCCAGGACTTGTGTTATCCAGCTGGAAATTTCTGCTTCTGGAACTCTCTCTTTAGAAGCCACACAGGGAGAAAGCAATTTGTTCATTTATAATGAATCAATTAATCAACCATCTATTCAGCCAAAAAAAAAAATTTTTTTTGAGAGACGACTGTATACAAGCTTTCTGCTGAAGTGAAAAAAAGAAAAACAAAACCAGCCCGAATTGCAGTCATGGAGTTCAGTCTGGGGACGATGTTCAAGTTGAGACAAGAGAACAAAACATATAGCCTATCAGTAAATACACACATTGGTGGGCAAGGCGAGGGTCTTCTTGAGTCTGTGCTAGTTGTGAGCTCACCATGGCAACTCAACTGCATACAGGAGTCAGAGGCTCCTTTTCTGCCCACCCTCCTTCAGAGCTACTCTCTCTGTTTCTTGACAATTGAAGTTTCCCACTTAGGGCTGCCTTCATTCTATTCTTAGAGCAGAACCGCAGGATCAGCTTGCCTACGATGTTCCCACTGTCACAATGACTAAATCTTTGTGGCGATGACTTTTCATTGTGTACACAAAATCTGCAGAGCCAAGGCAATTCAGGATAAATAATAAGCTATCTTTAGAACAGATCTTATTTTGAAAGTTGGGAGGGCAAAGATTCTTTTTCTTTGATTGCCTTTTCACTCTACTTCTTTCTCCATTACCCACTTACCACATGCCTTTCCTTCTTTCTTCCAAGACCACTTAACTTGCTGAAGAACATTTTCAGGCACCTTGAAAGGGGCCTTAGGACACTGGGTAAACATTCACCCCAGGGTGCCTGGTCTTAGGGTAATGGGGAAGAGTTGAAGGTAGCTGAGACCATAGACACTTGCGTAGCCCTGGGGAGGTGGAGAGGTGGTGGTGAAGTGAGTTTGTATATGCCAGAGCAGGTAGGGTACATTGGTCCTCAGAGGTCTTCTGGAGGTTTGTCATGAAGTTCTGATGAGGTTTGGGGCAGTGGAGTTGGCTGGGAAGATACATGTGTGCTGTAGGGTGGCCCTGGGAAGATCCATCCAAAACTGCGGGAGGCTGATCCTGGTGCTAGGGGAATGCCCAATAAGATAGGACCGTATATGATTACAGAGGAAGACAAGGGTGTGTGTGTGTGTGTAAGCCAAAGGAAAACCTCCGATATTGTTCTGAGGTGTTTCTTGAATCTGATCCTTCTCAATGCCTACCTCAGTTTTTAATCTTGTGTGTGCATATGTGCATATATATACTGTGTGTGTCTAGGTGTGTTTGTGTGTGTGCACATCCTACAGTGCGTATGTGGAGGTCAGAGGAAAACGTTGGGTGTTGGCCCTCATCTTCCACCTTCTTTGAGGCCTGTGGCGTTATTATTTTTATTTATTTGTTTATTTGTTCACTGCTGTATGAGCCAGGCTAGCTGGCCTGTGAGTTTTCAGGGATTCTCCTATCTCCACCTCCCACCTTGCTGAAGGCCTGTGGCATTAGATGTGTGGTGCTGTGTCTGGCTTTACATGGATACTGAGAATTCAGAACTCAGGTCTTAACACTGCATTTCAAGTGCTTTACCCACTGAGCAATCTCCCCTATCTTCTCGCTCAGTGTTTGCACTAACTTTAGGGCTAACTTTGCTCTTTTAGTCCCAGACTAATATCCGCAACAACAATGATGTTTCTAAAAAACTTTCCAAGCACATTTTTTTCCTTACGTGTTGTTGATTTTCTGCTTATTTCCCATAGAATAAAACCTATGTCAGTTATCCCAGCTGAAAGACCTTTATCAATCAGGGCACACCCATTACTCTAGCCACTCTCTGCCCCTACTAACACCCCTCCTCACAGAGAGACATAGTCCTTGAACATGGCTCTGTACATCGCTTCACTCAAGCTGTCTTCCCTCTGCTTGCCATGTTCTCCACTCCCTCCATTTATCAAAATCAATCATCCTCTAAGTCTCTTCCACTGGAACTTTCAGCAAGAAGTCTTTCCTTCTCTTGAACCAACCTGATTTCTCCCTCTTTGAAAAGGCCTGCCCATGTGTTCCTTCCCAGCATAACCAATACAGAGCAGCTCACCCTAACCACGTCCTGGAGGCAAACTGCTTCATCCTTCACAGAACCTGGAAGCAAACTTTATTGATTGGATAATTCACTGGCAGTATTTTAGGCTCACAGTCCTTATTAGGGTCCTTGGTGTTCAAGGTAGCATAGTGTGCTCATTTCCATGGGGAGTGTGGTAGTTTGAATAGATGTCCCCCAATAGAATCAAAGGTGTATTATAATTGTAAATTGTCTCCAGCCTTCTGGCTGGAGGAAGTGTCACTTTGGCCTGGCCTCCTGGGGTCTGGCTCTTTCTAAATTGGATGCAAAATACTAGGGATACATATGCAAAACAACAGCCAGAACCCAAGTCTGGCAATTCTGTTTTGTGAGTTACAATGTTACAGTGTGCTTGCTTGCTTCTGGAGGTGCTGAGCCTCTGTCTCTTTGGATCTGTGAAAGTGGAGCCAGCCTGTCTTTAACTTCCCCTGGATCTGTAAATTCAATAAATACTTTCCTCCCCCAAATTGTGCCTGGTTTGGAGATTCATCCCAGCGGCGTGTGTCACCATATGTGTGCAGTTTGGAAGGACTGACTGAGCTTTACTGCTTGGCCACAGAAGCAGGAAGTATGGAATTCCCCATGTAATCTAGAACGGCTTGGCTTTAGAGTAGTAAGAAAAGACCAATTTCAAGGGACACAGTCTGACACTTGTCACCTCCTGGGCCATGGTGAGTATCAGGGACAAGGTTGAAACCTTGGAAAGGATCCTGGGCTTTTCAAAATTACTAAGCTTGAGGGTCTGTGGCTTGCCATCAGGGTCAAACTTAGATATCAGACCTGGAATGAAGGCCTCAGGCACCACTCACCCGCCAGAGCTCTGGACCGACAATCAAAGCCGGAGGCAGGACTGTATTTGAATGTGGTGAGCTAACTGCAGAGACCTCCTTTGCCTCTTGAGTCTTCTACATTGACTTTCAATCTCTTCCCTAATGGAAATTTCTGTACTTTTTTTTTTATAGGCAGAGAACAGAACTGTTACCCCAGAGGCCTTTACCTTAATCACACTGAGGTATCCCGAGAAAGCCACAGTGTAGGACTTACTTCCATGACAGTGATAGAAAAATGCTATCTTAAAATGAGTTTTTAAAGTCTCTGTGTGCTCTCAAGGAAGGTGTCAAAGGACATCCTTTGTGATTTTTTTTAAACATGAGAATAAAGATCATGTACTCTGAGGACATAGGCTTAAAGTGTAAGGACAGATTTCAGTTAGAAGATGTTATAGCTGAGGCATGCTGTCATAGAAGGACTTTACCCTCTCTCTTTCTCTTTCTTCCACAGAGCTGTTTCTTGAAGACCACTGCTTCGTTTAGGTGGAGTCCAGGCTCTGAGGGATGTCCAGCACATTCTTCAGTTGAGAATGAGTTCATTTATTCATCGTTCTAGAGATCATGAAGTCATCCTAAACTAAGCACAGAGGTATTCCAAGATAGTGTTTCATGAAGAAAATGTGAATGGTGTCTTTTTAGTTAGAATGAGGGGCTTATATCCCCCCAAATTGGAATCTTTGCTGTGCCTTGGGTCATAGTACAAGATCAAATAACACAGAGGAACCCCAGGTTTGCTTTGTCAGGACTGTGAAATTCAGACCCTACTTGAGGTGGAAGAAAGGCAGGTGCAGAATTTCCCAGGAGGAAATATATCTTTCCCCTATCAATCATTCCAGGTTAGGACAAGCCTTAGGCTTGGGTAGAGGAGAAGACACATCCTCTGCTGTCTAAGTACAGTGGCCTGTGGAGCTTCATTTGAGGACACTGAACTTGATGGTGTCATGTAGAAGTCTGATGGGAGATAGGGAGGTCTTAGGTTTGTGGCTTCAAAATATGCATGGTCTTCTTTTCGTCTCCTTGAGTGGTGAGGATAGCAGGCTGTGTCCACGCTATCATGGGGGCATGGCTCTCCATAGTGGGAGCAGCCTGGGAAAGTTTCAGAAAGAAGAGCACAGTGGAGTTGGTAGAGTTGGTCATCCCCAGAAGGACCCACTGGAAGGCATTAAATTCCCACTAATTACTTAGGGAACACGGTGGATGCTCATATTCCACACGAGGAGACTAGGTTACTACATATTTGGCTATTAATGAAATAGCATCTGTTTTCCCTCCAAAGGCTAGTGAGGTCTGAGGACCCATGGGCAACATAATGAGAGGGTTCCTAAAAAATATTAGACCTGAAACTTATGAAGTGATGGTTAAAATATCACTTGTACAATGACAATGGCTGGTTTAATTGAGTGTCTAGTTGTCTTTAAAAAGGAGCACTCAGTAACTATTAATGACTTAAACTTCAGGTGTTAGAACGGCCAGGAAAGAGCAACACATCTGAAATTGGTGAATTTTAACTTATACACATGTCGCCATCTATGCAGCTATCCAGCAACTATTTGCTGAAAAAAACACTGCACTTAACTCCCAGGAATTCCGAGTTTGCTGATATTATCCACAAGGGCTTACATCTGAACTGGTGGGGTCCGCTGGAATTTCATCTCATGGTCAGATTGTTCCTGGTTAATGGTATGATTAAGCAAGCTCTGTCTCTTTCTCAAGGGAATGTCCCCTATGGAGCTGGGTCAGACTGCAAATCAACTGTCTTTTATTCCTATGATCTCAAGTGTGGGGAAGGCATTGTAATGATCCTGGCCATGCTGCAAGCCTAGAGGCACTCCAAAGGTCCTTGTTTCTGGCATTCAGCAAGAGGCTGCATCCTGAATGGTAAGTCAAGGTGTGAGTCAAGATGGAGCAGAGCATCCAGAGATTTGGGTGGTCCAGCATTGCCCTCCAGTGGTCAAAAGTAGAAATAAAGGGAAAGACCAATTGAAGTTCAGAGATGGACCTTTGCGGGTTAATGAGGAAAGGCTCTCCTAGATGGAGGTTGGAAACGATAGTTGAGAAACCAAAATAAAGATTAATATTCTTTTGTGACAAGGCACTTTGGGAGGCATGCCTAGAAAGAAACAGAAACAAAGACCAATGGGTTTTCCTAATCTGGATTTTGCCAGAAGAAACAGTGAGTGGTTGGCAAAATGACCAGGTTTGGGGCTTAGAAAACGGGGTGCGGATGGAAATGGAGGGAGTGATTAAGCGGAGCAGCTGTCTCCTCAGTCTGTTTGTCCTTTCAGACTTGTTTCAAGGAGAATTTAATTTAGAATTCTTACCTTGAGATTCAGAAGGATGGCAAAACTTGCAGATAAGGAGTGTTTTAGGTCTGCACAGGAGTCTCGTTTATAACAAGGTGAGCATGTGTTCCTCTTGGGGTTAAACGGTTTCACATTTATTAATTTGGCTTTAGAGGAAATGTTCTTTTAACACCAGGACGACTCCCCTCCCCCAACACACAAGTGGCTCAATGTTACTGGAAGATGCTCAGCACAGTTACCGTCCTGCCTTACAGATCAGGGATGAGTCAAGGCGGAAGCAGCCTTGGCAGCCAGTCTGCTCTTGGCAAGCGTTGCTGCTTGTCTTCTGTTTCACCTTAGCACATGGCACCCACCAGATACATCACTGCTTGCCTTTCAAGGTGCTGGAGCAGTGGAAGTACGTCCTCCCCCCCTTTATTCCCTCCAGTTGGCTCATCATTTGGCTCCCTGGACCTTCAACAAGCTTGAACTCCTCTTTGTCCCCACCCTGCCCTCTGCTTTCTTGTACTGTGTCCCTGCAAAGAAATGGACCAGAGAAACCTTATGTCTAAGCTGAAAAATGAAGCAACGCAGTGACCACCTCAGTAGCTAGCTGACTACAGCATGAGGCAGAAAAGGTTTGAATTGCTCACATAGTTGCTGTAATGTTCAAACAGCTGGAGCCTTACAGACGACCCCAGACTTTGTCTTGCAACAATTTAAAGTGCGAATCCAGGACAGCAGGCCTGAGAGAACAGTGGGGAAGGTTGAAACAAGGATCTCTTTGTTGAGGGAGTCTTAGAAGACAACTTAAGGAATACCAGCGTGTGTGTGTGTGTGTGTGTGTGTGTGTGTGTGTGTGTGTGTGTGTGTAGCTCTCTGTGCATTAATGTTCAGTTAAACCGAGGCTTTGTGACACCCAATACTGTCTTTCTTTACTCCTAACAACCTGTATAACCTCAATATTTCAACTATAGTAAGCATTTGATATAAACATATTTACCCCATGGCACAGTGGTTAAGAGGTAATGCTGTTGAATCTAAAAATCTGGAAGCCGAGTTCTTTTACTGTAATTACTCAATCTCAAGAGAGTGTCTTTTGACCTTTTTTTTTGGCCTTTTGAGTCTTGGATTTGCCATCTGTACCATGGGGATAACAATACAATGCCTTCGCCTGCTCCCCCTTGCTTAGAACATTTGTAAGGAGCAGGGAGGAGGATGTGTGTGAGGTACATGGTTAGTATTCAGTAAACAGTAGCTATTTGTATTATTTTCCTATATGAGGATGTGTAGTTTCATGAGATCTTTTTGGTCAAAGCCCCACTTACCTGCAAATATAAAAATCAGCCTGTTTCTGGGAGGGAAATTGTACACACAGGCTCAAACGGGTTCCCAGCAAGCTTCTACAGCTGGGAAGACTTTGCCAAGGTTTCCAATGACCATTATTCAAGATTGAGAGAACCCCCACTTATGTATACACAAGCTGTCCCCTAATACAGGCATGAAGTGGCAGTGACTGATCCTCCCCCTTACAAACAAGCCAGGATCCTGTGGACTCGGCTCTGGATGAGAGTGATTGTCTCTGGAGCTGCCCACAGAAAAGAGACTTGGAGGTGTTGCCTTCAATCATCACTGAGAGCCCATTAGGAGAACAAGGCACCAGCAGCCACTTAAAAGACTGAGTCTAGAAATGGCCATTACGGAGGAAAATGCTTCCACTCGACTGACTGGGGCCAGGTCTATGTCTCCATACAGCGATTGATGCAGAGCCCAGGGAGGGGTGCTTCCATTTTTGTGTTCACCTTGACAACTTTTATTCAGGGATGGGAATTGTTGTCCCCGTGGGGAAAGTAAAGGTATAGAAACAGATTGTAATTTCTTGGAGAATCTAATTCTTTTGTCACTAGAGACAGAAAAAAAACAAGCGAGGGAAGAGGATGGATGAAAGGGTGCTCCGTTATCCGAGGACATCTTAAGTAATTACCCAGCCTGAATTTCTGGAAGTTTCTGGATGATGCCAGATGTGTCAGGTCTCTGTCTGTGTGCCGCCCCACAGAGCCAGCCTCCACAGCCCACCTCCTCCTCTGGCTGTTTCTCATGTCTGGAAACACTTCAAAGGAGGTTTGATATTCATAACTGCTGTGAGTCATTTTCACATAGAGCGGTGGGAGCTGCCGGTACCACTGCGTGCTGCAGTCAGCCCTTTGTAAGAGCAGCTGAGCTCAGCCACTCCCCCTTTAGGAGCAAGAGTAGATCCCTGGGGAGACCCCCTTGCCCTTGGGCCCACATGCTGAATAGACTAGGTCCTTTTTTATTGAGAAATAGTTATTCAAACATCCTCCAGTCTTGGACTAGACATCTCTACCATCCACAGGGCCAACCCTGAAGAGTTTCTTCCACAGGGCGAGACCACCTCCAAGCCCTGCTGTGGGTGTCAGTGACATCTGAAGCTTCCCAGTTTGCTTCTTTCTGAGGACAAAGGATGTCAACAGGACTCCAGCTATGACTACACGTTGTCTCCAAAGGACAGAGAGATTGTGCTGTGCGTGCTCATGCTGGTCTATTGTTGGAAAAAGTGTCTTTTGAGGGCCGACAGAAGTTTGGTAAATTAAAGTTACAAGCTTGCAGAGCTGGAATGGATCTTGGCCATCACCCAATTGCAGTCTCTCAGGTTACATGTGACAAATGACACAGACAGAATCAATGAATTATTTGAGGTCATATGGACAACGGAGGATTTCTGGTACCTGGAGTCATTCTAAAAGTCTAACAGGGGAGGCAGAGAATGGCGGGGTAAATCTCGGCTTTATTATTTCATAAGGGTCAAACCTAAGGATATAGATGAAGACCAGGAGAGCTGCGCTATTTCTCAGTTTTACATCCCAGTTTCTCTGTGTGGGAAAAAAAAAGAGACTGAATTAGTAATCTTATTTTCAGGATTGAGTAAGGCGATCGCAGTCAACACCAAGGGCGCTTGGGAGGCTGGGAGAATTAGGTAAGGAATGGTCAGACACAGGACTGCAGCAGGGGAGTGGGTGGAACTCAGCAAGAAGCAAGACAAAAGTGCTCTGTTCCAGACCTGGAAAGGTGTGTGTCCTCTAAGTGAAGCCGGTTCCCGAATCCAGCAGGCCTGGACCCTACTTTGGTTTGCAGCATAGAATCTGCACCCTAAAGCATTCTGCTCATGCAGTCTCCCGGGTCTGCCAGCGCAGCACTGAGACTTGCTCTTTCAAATGCCCAGAGCACCCTTTCCGTTTGGGGTTTGTGATAAAAGGTCAGACCACAGAGCTGTCTGGTGGTGATAGGGGCTCAGAATAAATGAGCCCCCAAGGACTGCCAAGGAGATCAGAGAGCAGCAGGGGCCACCAAGGGGGACTCTGGCTTCTCCAAGTGGCCCTGGCTCCCAGCATGGCCGTTGCCCTGCGGGTCCAGAGCTCCACACCCCTGCATCCAGCTTCCTAAGCACTTGGGAATCCAGTGACATAAAGGACCACTGCATGCTGATGGTTAGGTGCCTCCTGTTTAATAACAAGGAAATATCGCTGAACGGCATCTCTCCATATGCTGTGGCATCTGTGTCTGGCATGCGAGGGACTCATTTTCCTCACATATCTCATTAAAGATGTAAAGCAAAATGGAGGGACTTCAAGGCCACCCTCCTGCCTGCCTGCAGCTCACTTTTCTTACCATCTGCCGCCATCTAGTGACCGCTGGGCTCTCTGCAAGGCTCGTTCACAAGGGCTTCCAGTAAGATGGCCCCTCTAACAGCAACAAGGCTGTCTGTATTGAGAGTGTCCTCAGAATCCTTGTCGTCAACTGAGAGATGGAGCCCGTCTCCGACACTCACCTGAGCTACCCTGAGGACTGCCTCTTCATGGAGCCCAGTGAGCCCTCTCCAGTAGACTGTCTGATCTGCCCCCCAACCCCTGCCCCTACTCCAACTCTAAATGCAAAACAGGAAAGCCTGGCACTCCAAGAAAGTCTTGCAACATCCCAAGGTGAAATCCTTTGACTAAGGGTCTGAGTGCTTCTGCTGAACTCTTGTCTGACGTATGGAAGAATCCTCAAAGGTTGGGAGTTGGGGGCTGGGAGAGAAGACATCTTGAAGAAGAGAAGGAAAATTTCATGGGTGTTTGTGCTGTTCATTCATTTAG
Organism: Zapus hudsonius; assembly: GCA_004024765.1. NCBI lineage: Eukaryota > Metazoa > Chordata > Mammalia > Rodentia > Dipodidae > Zapus > Zapus hudsonius. Next base: position 46,490 of record PVHP010006972.1, on the reverse strand, counting down.
CTCCACCCAGAGTCCCTGGAAGTCACTTTAGTCCAGGGGCCACTGTCTTGATGGAATTCCTTCCCTCAGGAGGCTGAGCTTGTTACTTGCTCTGTTGACGGTGGCACCAGCGTGTATTCCAGCTTCATTCATCAGCTTGGGATTTCTGATAGCTGTAAAACACCGCCCAGGATGGAAGTCACAATGCAACATGAAAAGCTGATCTTGTCACTGTGACGCATGGGAGCCCAGCTGCAGGGTTTATGTATGGGACACAGGTGCCCGTACATCAGTGTGGGTGCCACTGAAGACGATCACACGGTGCCCCTGTGGTGGGGACTTAGACCAAAGACTATTGCTTCCTTTGCATCAGTAAACCAAGTAATTCGTGTCCTTTTCCTTAAGCTTTGACATATGCTTATTACTTTCAATAATTGATTTGTCCTTCCATAGGTACTCAGCTCTTGGATTTACAGGGAAGTAGTCACAAAAAAGACTTGTAGACAGTCTAAATCCTTAAGAACACTGGCATCGGAGCAGGAATGCAGGAAGTATCACACCAGTCAGGGCAATATTAATTTTCAAAATGGAAAAACATCTGCCCAGAAAGTCTGGGTCATGGGAGTGAAACATTCCAACTGCCAAAGGAAGGAGAACTGTTTTCTAAGCTGTGTGGCCTCTGAGCATCAGAACGTCTCCAGCTGCCAGCCATCTCCTCGGGTAGGAAGACAAGGAGAGAAGCAGGGGACTCATCCAGGTCCCTGCGTATTGATTTCTTCCGCTTCTCACTCTTGCCATTCAACCACTGACTGACATGTGCATTCATTATTCATTCGAGAGACTCGTGAGCACTGGGCCACAGAGACCAATAGAAAAATACTTTCCAAGTTTTTACTCCAGCTTTTCCTGGAGCTTCATAGACCAGAGAAAGCTCAAACCACCGCTGTTTCTTGTCTCCCTTTGCAGTCACTTGTTTGCTAAGTACCTTTCTGTGTATGATGCTTTCAGATGCCTGCCCACTTGGTCCCCCCACTTTCTCCTGCTGTCGTTTTCCTCACAGTCCAGTCTACCATTGTCTCTGGGCTGACTGGGAAGGCTCCTGGGGTTCCTCATCAGCAGGGTGGTAATAGAAAACACTGCGTTTGCTGTGTGGAACCAGTCCACACACAATCAAAGGAAAGACCCTCTGATTTCCTAGTGCTTGAAAGTACAATAGACTTTACTTCACAAGAATGCTTAATATGCCTTGGGAGGAAGAGATCCTATTATGCCAAAATTTCCAGAGCCTGTGCTGCCATGATAAAGGTGTTTACATTCCATGACTGCAGAGCCCAGCGAAAAGGGGCTGTTCCAAGACCAGACAGTGATTGGAAAGAGTTTAGGTAATTCAAATTTATACAGATTTGGCTCTTTTTAGGTTTACTGACGAGGAATGAAGAGCTTTGATATTAACTGCCTAGGAATATAATCTTTAGCAGAAAAGTATTTGATCAGAAAGAGCTCACAAGTGTATGGCATTGTATGTTTATTCCCCAGAATGTGTACTTGGTTGAGTTGTAAATTAATTCACAACATTTTATGACTTCGCTTTGTTTCTTTCCTTCTTGTTTGTGTGGTATTTGTTTGAACAACCTTAGACCCACTTTTAACACCTTCCTCTGCCTTGGAGTCTAGTTTTTCTTTTAGTAAAATACATGAAATTAGACGCTATAAGAGTGATCCCCCAGGAACCCCTAGTTTCTTTGCCAGTTCTGGGGTGGTGCTGTATGTTCTAAGGTAGAGCCTGCCTGTTGGTACTGGGGGACCTGTGCATTTCCATAGGTGATGGGACACAGGACACAGAACAGAGCTGCTGTTCAGCTTGACTGGGGCCTGGAGACAGGCTGGGCCACCTTGGTGTCATCCTCTCCATCTGGACAAACAGCTCCTGGTCCAGGGCCTGAGCTGGAGGGAAAGATCAGAGACCCTGTCTCCTGGTTCACTCTCTGTTTCTGAACATGTCACAGAAGAGGACAAGAAGCCCTGCTGATTTGCATGAGCCTGTGGAGGTGTCAGGTCACCTGAAGCCTGATGTGGAGTTTTGGGGACCCACAGCCCCTGAGCTTTCCACATCTCCCTTATCCCCAACACTCTTTCCCTGAGGTTGAGAGTTTAGGCCCTAACTCACAAGCCAGGAAGTGGAGAAGGGAATTGAGCCTTCATCTTTGCCAAACTGACTCATTTAACTTGCACAGCCAACCAAGGTGTAAGTCATGGCCCCATATTATGAAAGAGGAGACAACTTGACTGTTGGTCTAAAGTCTTGCCCTGTCTAGGACTATATGCAGCAGAGAGAATGCGGCAGACCAGCTCTCCTCCCTCCATCACCCACCATGCTCCGTTAAAGGGAGGAACAGTCATGCCTTGTGGCACAACTACTAAGACCCCAGGTCCCCACCAATCTGGTCTTCAGCTGCCGTTTCAGTGGAAACTAGGCACCAGGTCCCAAGGCTCCACCTGGGTGGTGCAGTGTGCAAGGGACAGCTTAGCCATTGCAGTCCTTGGCAGGCCGACCTCTCCTCATGTTCTTTCTGTCTGGATTTCAAGGAAACCTTCCAGTCTCTGGATGTTCATTATGCACTGTTAATAATTGGAGGCTTTGCAGGCTGATAGGGCAGAGTCCTGTGGGTTTTCCAGATTCCCTCAAAAGGAAATCTGGTAATCTGTTTTGGATCAGAGTCTTGCAAATCAATTCTCAGCCTCAACTTTGCTTATAATCTTGGGTTCTGAGTAAGGCTCTTGGCTTTTCTGAGACTCAACTTCCTTGTTTATAAAAGCAAAGGGCTGAACCATACAATCAAGTGAAATTCCTTTGTGATGTTTGCAGTTCGATTTTATTTTTAATAGAATATGGGAGTTAGTGATTCAAGAGGCATATCATGAGAAATGTCCTTTAAAGGGCTGGAGAGATTGCTCAGTGGGAAAGCCTAATGACCAGGGTTCAATTCCCCAGGACCCACGTAAAGCCAGATGCACTAAGTGGCTCATGTGTCTGGAGTTTGTCTGCAGTGGTTAGAGGCCCTGGTGTGCCCATTCTCTCTTTCTCTCTGCCTCTTTCTGCTTGCAAATAATAATAATAATAATAATAATAATAATAATAATAAAACATTTAAAAAGTCCTTTACTATCCACGACACTATGTTCACAGTATTGGTGGCACTATTTGGTCTCCTCTTGCATGTGGTTCTGTTGTGATCTGAGGCCGACCACCCCTCAGGAGGACAGAGGACACACACGATAATGCAAGTCACACAGCGAGGTTTATTTCCAGCCAGCTGGGGTATATGATCTGCCAGGTGTAGCAGGAGTCATGCACCCTGGTTACAACTTTTTTATATATAGTTTGAGCCAGTGGGCTCTCTTCATAGCAAATCCCAGAACATGGTGGGATATTCATAAAATATTCATTTAAAATGATTTGTACAGCTAGTGGCGGGAATACATTCTGCTGGGTGATTGGCCAGTGCATAGGGTTGATGTGCTCTAAAGTGATTGGTTCCCGAATGCTTCATCTGTGAACTTTGAGCCACAAACCTATATATCCTGACTGGTCACTTATTACCTGTCTGATACATTCTTTGGCCTGAGACCTTCTGGCTATAACCTGGTGGTCACGTATACATTCCAGGAGCCTAATCTCTACCAGAATGGAGTTTCCTTTATATTCTAGGGATTTGATCTTTAGCAAACATCTTATCTTTAGCCCATACACCTGGACAGTGCCCTCCTGTCCCTCCATCCTACTCATCAGAGATGAGTCAGTTTTAGTTCCTTGTTCCCAGAAGAGGCCTGGATTGGGGGTGGGGGAACCGACTTTGCAGTTGAATCTTTTCAATTTCGGGCCCCCTTATCGTTAAAGTCCCTCTACAGTTCTTTGTTGAGTACCATGGAATGGGAGGAAACAGTATCCTCCTCGAGTTTTGAATGATTCAATACATGGTTCGTCTACAAAAGGCAGACAGACAGACATACAACCTTTTTGGTGCAAAAACACCAAAAGGCTTGGCCATATCTTTGTCTCTGTGAACAAGTAGCAGCAGGCAGGGAAGACATGAGAGTAAGCATGAAAATGATGGGGCCTGGTCCAAGTTCAGAGGTCACTGCAACTCAGTAACAGGTCTATGGCTGGTGCTATCACCTAACCCTGATGAACATGAGTGCAGGAAAGAAAGGAAGGTTCTTTAGTAGAGAATTACTGACCAAGAATTCCTCAGGTCAGGGGCTTTCACCTTGTGACAGAGACAAAGCCAGATCTCTACTCTCCAGTGTTTATGCCTGAATTGCAAACTGAAATCTGATGTGAAGTGAATGGCACCCATGTGATGTTCTGTCTCTGCCCTCGTCCTCAGGGGACATAGCCTTCCTTCTTGTCATTCAACTCAAAGGTTCAACTCCACCCTCCAAAATCATTGTCATTAATAATATTTTAAGGACCAACCATATAAATCTAAATGATCCTCTACATTTTGGTACTACCTATTTATGTAACCATTTTCATAATAAAGCACTCAGCACATAAAGCCACTCTTCATTGATTGATATGTTGATTTTTACCTCAACTGCTCAGTTTGATATTCCAGCCAAGCTTGGCCTTTAATATTTCATAAAAGTTTGAGGTTCCATTTCTCCAAGTAACAAATTTTCATTTTTACTTATGTCTTCAATAGCTGAACTCCAAAAGGTCACCAATGGATAGATTTCAGACATCACAGCAGGTTTTGGGGGATATAATTCTTTTTTTTTTTTGTGGAGAAATTTTATATGTGTGTCAAATCTTACCACATAAATGGCTACCCGATGGAAAGGATTGTCTGAGCCTAAAATGATGAATTCTGAAAATTTTCAAAGCAAATCATGCTTTATTCTTTTTTTTAATGCTTTATTCTTGATGTTGGAGAAATCCCCAGATTGGAACAGCAGTGTTGCCCCTGGCCTTTTGTTGGAACTATGGAGCAGCGGCATCCCTCCTCTCCTGTGGGTATTATCTCCAGTGATGGAGATGCTGACGGATGGCCATCACAGCTCAGCAGGACAGAGCGCAGACCTCCCGTGGGGGTGGAATTCCCTCTGGAGTAAGCAGATCTTACAGAAGTAATCCTCAAAAACCTTTCATGCAGGTTCCTACATTTCCCTCTGGATGTCCCTGAGGAAATTGAGTCCCCAGTGCTTGGAGGCACTCTCCTGGCCTCAGGCCCCATCACTAACCACCCCTATCAGCTGTTCTGGGGAGGCAAGGGTTTGCACCAGTGCACTGAAAAGGCAAGCGCCCTGGGAAGGATTCCAGTGGCAACCTTGACACATGTCATTCATGATGAAGTGGAAGTGACATTAAACGGTGGAGGTGAGGTGATCCTTTGTGGGACAGTCATCACTAGTAGAGAGAATGTAGCTAAGAAGACGCAGTCCTAAGGGAAACTTGAACTCCTGAGGTCTTTGAGCTATCCCGAGGAAGAGATCTTTGATGAGCTATTGCTTATGTCATGATCCCAGGCAACATGACTCCAATTCTAACTGATGGTCCTGAAGCTGGAGACTGAGTTGATTGGCCACTTCTGAGAACTGATTGGACAGGTGAGTTGAATGGTTAGCTCTGCTCTGACCTAGGGAAAGAACATGTCAACAGTCACTTATTGATGGCCTGATCCAATGAGGTCAGATGGAAGGCAAAGTTCTCACTGAAACCCACACTAATGCCTTTCAAATTTATTTCCTTTTGATACGTACTTTAGCTAGGCAAATACCCTAGTGGACCTCTATCCCTTTGGCTCTTTCTTGCTAATGTGAAAATAAATTCATTGAAATGAATAAAGAGAATGGTATTACTTTGGCTCAAACAGTAATGAATGCTTTCACTATGCCACAGTGTAAATATTAAAGTTATAAGAGACAGTCTAGGGACCAACTAATTACTTTAAAGACTCTCAATGCTTGCACAGTGTCTGAAAATCTACATCAAGGAACTAGATCCTCACTTAGCACTGTGGCTCTTAGGCTCTCGCAAGCCAAAGTCTCCAGGGACTTCTAGGCACCAACCAGAAGAGAACTCCTCACCGACCCAAGGGATAATGAAATTGCAAATCTTTTAGTCTTTTACACACTTTTAGTTTATGAGTGGGGAACTAAAGGTGCAGAGTTCTCAGATCCCATCATCAGCTAGAGAGGGTCACAGTTAGAGCAGTGTGTCCAGGTGAGTCCCCCTCTCTGTCCCTCTGAATGGGCAAAGGCCAGATGGCCAGAGCAGGAGATGTTTCCACAGGATGACTGTATTCCTGAGAGAGTATCTCTGTGCTGCTTATCTGGAGGATGTGGTGCTCACCTCCTATGCCTGCTCTCATGCGTACCATTGAACTTTCCTCACTTCAATCCTCATGACCTAGCATTCGCTTCTACTGTGTCAAAATTGTTGAATTCAGTGAAATCTTTTTAGAACTCTGGCCAAACATGATTCGTATCATCTAGATTGCTGCACACTGGATGACAGAATCTTAGGACACGCAAGTGGGAGAAAAGAGACTAACCCATGTATTCTGAACTAGCAGGCACTGGTCCATGGTTAGGTCTTCAGTTTGGGCTCCTGAATCTCGCCAAAGGGCACCAGCGCTGACTAGAGTTGACCAGGCTTCTTGAACAATGAAAGTGGCAGGCTTTTACTGATTTTTCTGGGGGTGATAAGAAGGTTGCTAAGTGCCAATCAGTTATATGCATTTTTTTTCTTGTGTGTAAACATTGTGGCCTTTAAGTTTACATGCTAATGAGGAGTGACTTAAACCAGGAATGACTTGAATTTTTCTGCTCCTGTTGACTTGGACTCATGGTTGAGTTCAGGCCTTATGACAAGGTTGTGGGACTCCTATGTACTTGAGCTTCTCAGAAAGCATGAAGGGAAAATAAAGTAGAAGTACATATCCAACCTAACACGCAGTAGGTCAATATAACCCTGTAGTATAGTATAGGACCAAATATTTCTTAAAGAATCAACATGTCCACATGCAGACTTGAATCTGACTCAAAGGTTAAGGCAGCAAAGGAGATGGACAGGGAATGAAGACAGAGAGGCCAAGCCTTTTCTCTCATCTCAGTCACCCAACAGGTATCTGTAGGCTTAGGTGAAGAGTTAAGTGTTTTTAGCAATAGCAGCAGCCTTCTAGTTTCTGCAAAGTAGCTCAGACAACTGTTAACAGAACACGTATGTCATAGGGGTTGTCAAATATAGTGGAAACTAACATATTACTCAGCTGTGTGACCTCCAAATTAGTGATTTTTGAGTCAAGACAAAATGCTTTGGTTTTGCTCTGACAGATTGTCTGACATCTGAATTGATTCCCGGGAATTATCAAGGACATTTTATGGGACAAGGTTTTATCCCAATTAAGACTCAAACCCTTCTTTTGGTTTGTCATCTGCGTAGCCATTTCACACTCCAGTACTTTTGGCTTGTTCTAATCATGAGGGGCATCTAGTTGGGAAATGTCCTGGCCCTTGGCCTAGCCTGGTGTCTTATGATGAAGCTGTTGACAGCATGTCTTATTGGGGACAGGGTAAGAGCCTCGTGTTTATTGCCTTATCTCCTTTTGCTGTCACTCCTCTCCATCTTGACTCTTCCCCACACTAACCATCTCTTCCCCTTGGTCTTTTGTGAGTGAAAGTGTCTTGCTCCACAGACTGCTTTATAAACAATGAGCTTTACTTGAAGTTGGAAATAGTTAAATTCAGGGGGAAAAAGCAGTTCTACTTTACAAGGAACAAGGGGGAAGTGAGGGTCCTTGGAACAAGGGGGAGATGAGAGTCCTTGGAACAAGGGGGAGGATGGTAGATTTAGGAACTCCTGGCTCTAGGAGCTGAGTATATTAACACGTGTTTTCGAGAAATTTAGACAAGCTTATTTATCTTAGACAATTCAGTATCAGAGAAACTAGAAGTGCTTTACATGTACATAACCTAATATTTAAAAGGTGCTCTGGGTCCGAATTGCAATCATTAAAAAATCCAACAATAGTTGCTTTTGAGGATGCGGGGGGAAAAGGAACCCTCATTCACTGCTGGTGGGATTGCAAACTTGTACAACCACTATGGAAAGCAGTGTGGAGGCTCCTGAACAGAATGGATGTAGAGATACCAATGGACCCAGTTATCCCTCTACTAGGCATCTACCCTCGAGATATCACACCTCAGCACAGAGACATTTGCTCAACCATGTTTATAGCAGCTCAATTCATAATAGCAAAGAATTGGAATCAAACCAAATGCCCATCTCTGGACAAATGGGTATCAAAGTTGTGGCACATTTACACTATGGAATTCTACCCAGCTGAAAGGAAAAAAACGACATAAGGAAATTTAAAGAAAAGTGGATAGATTTGGAGCAAATCATACTTAGTGAACTCACACAAGACCAGAGAGAAAAATGCCGCATATTCTCCCTCTTATGTGGTTCCTAACCAGGTTATGCTTAAACTCTAAGCAAACCTGACAGGTAAATTAAGAGACTGTAAAAGGGGATGGAAGGAATGGGGGAGGGAGGAATGGGAAGAGGGGGGACCTATACAATCTAAACCAATAACAAATTGATAAGATAAGATCCTTAATTTTATACAGTAAGCTTTTGAGAAAGTTTTGGGTATTGCCTAGTAAGAGGGGCCATGAATAGAATGGGAGTAAGCCTAACCCCCTAAAAAATTGATCAGACCTACAACTCCCTGTCCCAGTCATTGGTTCCTTCCCACACTGAGCTATTGATCAAAGAGATCCATCAGGTCCCCAAAACAAGACAGGCTTTTCTCAAAGCTCTTGAATACCCGCCCCAGGCCAAAGCTAAGACCCTATTGCTGAACAATCCACAGAAAGTCATTGCACGACACTGAGAGACCCTGCGAGATCCAGAACGGCAACCAGCTCCCAGATGGTAGCTAGTGCTGGAAGGTGCTACATAAGCTTCCAGGGGAAACTGGTCAAAGATATTTGGAGAAAGCAGAGACCACTCATTCACAATTCAGACTGATGTCACAAGAATGCTGAACACACTGCTTTATAGTAGTGATCAGCAAGTGATCACCTGTGCAATAGTGGTGCCAAAAGCTGGGGGCGGGGAATCAACAGCTTTCAAATTGGCTAAGAAATCCACTCAGTGACAAAGAACCCTTAACTGGAATTGGGATCCAGGGCAAAATCTTATGGGGAGCAAAAACTTGGGCTCTAAGGGGAAATTCCCACTACCAGAGAGCTACAGAGAGGCTACACCCAATAGAATCTTGCCAAAATAGCAATGTGTGTCTCACTTAACCTATACTGATCTCGCTCTCCAATGGAGATTCTGTTTGTACTTTTCAGAAGGCAGTGAGAGAACTGTGGTCAGTCCAACTCCACCAACAAGCCATGGAATGATGGCTGACATCCTGGCAGGAGATGAACCACCCTTGGCCTATCATTTAGGCCCCAAATGAAACCTATGAGGAAGTGGCATGATGAACAAGAGACCTATCACCACATCAAGTCAGATAAGGATAGGTCAACGAGACAGACACCAACAATATCTAACACAACCCAAAACAGAAGAAGTCCAGAGACACTTAAGATCTCCACAATAAAGCAGACCTAAATCTCACCCACCATGACTCAGAGAACTGAGCAGAAGAGGGGGCGGAAAGATTGTAAGAGCCATGGTGGGGGAGAATAGCCAGAGACATTGCCCCTCTCAACAACAACACACAATGGGGGAGGGGAGAAACTGGCTACCTCTTGTGCTTTTCATAACCCCCTACTCCATGGACTGAGCCAGTATGCCCACAGAAGAGGCTACCCAAAGGATTGGGAACAGGGAGGAGGGAGATGGGGGGGGGTGCCAACATAAGATTTGCTCTTACAATGTATCTAATTTTGGACAATAATGATATCAAAAAAGGGAAGAAAAGGTGCTCTTATTGGTTGATTTTTCTCAGTATATAAAAGTATGTGTTTACTGAAAGAAAAACTGTGATTAAGACATTATTAGAAAAAAAGGAGGAACAATCTAAGATCCTGCTGCCCACTGGATCCTTGTGGTATATTTCCTTCTAGTCATTGGTCTTACATTGTTGAGAAATTTCATATTGTATATTAAGATTTATGTTTATCTTTTCCCACTTATATTCGAGCAAAATGCTTTTCCTCAAGTGATTTAAAACTGTTCAAAATGTAATTTCTAAACTTTATTTTTAGTTATAAATTGACAAATTATAGTTGCATATATTTATGGAGTACAGAGTGATGTTGTTTTTATGAATACAATGTAGAATAGCTAAATCAAGAGAATTATTTATCACCTCAAATACTTTTTTTAAAAAATATTTTTATTTATTTGCAAGCAGAGAGAGAGAGAGAGAGAGAGAGAGAGAGAGAGAGAGAGAGAGAGAGAGAGAGAGAGAGAGAGAGAGAGTCAGAGTCAGAATGGGTGCCCCTTTTGTGCACCTGGCTTTATGTGGGTACTGGGGAATCAAACTCAAGTCGTTAGCTTTTGCAGGCAAGTGCCTTTACCACTGAGCCATCTCGCCAGCCCTCAAATACTTTTTTTTTTCAATAAGAACATGTGAAATTTACTGTCTAGTAACTGAAATGTGAGCTGCATTATTTACAGTATTTATCATGCTGTACAATATATCTCAAGGGAAAAATAGCCTCATTCCTCCTCTCTAATTGAGGCTTTGCACACTTTGATCATTATATCTTCATTCTCTCTCACTCCTAGCCTCTGCTAACCATTATTCCATTCTCCACTTCCTTGACGTTTACTATTTTAGATGCCACATATGAGAATGTGTTATATTTGTCTTTAAAAACATATCTTTATTGTCAATAATTAGATATGTTGAATGAGCAAATCTTTTGATGGTACCCACATTTCCCTCCTTTCTGTCCCCAACCCACTGGGGGCCTGCGATGGTTAGGTTTTGTTGTCAACTTGATCTTTTTAATTATCTTGGGTGGGTCTCTGAGGATGTTTACAGGAAGGCAGCCTCTCAGTAGGGGGCAGGATGTAAGGAAGCTCAGGAGAGCTAGAAATGATCATCCCTTCCTGAGAGGGCAGGGCAGGAAGGAAATTCCAGAGACTCAAGAAGCTATTAAGTCTGGGAAAGGGTTGCAAGACCCTGCCCTAAGGCTTTATAAAGGGGAAGGAATTCTCTCCTTGGCTCACTGCCTGTTTTGCTTGTGCGTGTGTGTGTGTGTGTGTGTGTGTGTGTGTGGTGTTAATGGGTTTCTCTCTTCTTGGACCTGGAAAAGGGGGCCAGCCTCTTTTGCTCTTATGGAACTTTCCTTGGATCTGTAGCTTCAATAAATCCTTTCCTCCCATGAACTGTGCCTGTTTGGAGATTCATCCCAGCGGCATGTGGCTGACTGTGACAGGGTCTTCATCAGTGAGCATACTGGATCAGCCCATGGGGGAGGAGGTTATGAGCTGCACAAAGGTAGTCAGTTTCACTTAATACAAAGTTATCTGTTTTCATCCATGTCATTGCAAATGGTGAAATTTCTTTCATTTTAAAGTCGAATAGTATCCAACTATGTATATATACCATATTCTCTTTATTCATCTGTTGATAGACACATAGATTGACTCACAGTTTGGTTTTTGTAACTGGAACAGCAATGAACGCATGAGTTAAAATCTCTTCAACATACTACCTTCAAGAAGTGGGATTGCTGGATCATATGGTATATTAGTCAGGCTTCTCCAAAGGAACAGAATGATAGAATGAATATGTATTGTAAATGAATTTATTAGATTAGTTTATGGGACATTGGCTGTGCAGTCCAATGTGGCTGTTTGCAGGCTGGGGAGTTGGACCTAGCTGCTGTTCAGTCCACAAAGCTGGCTGCCTCAGCAGTCCCAATCTGGCACTGAGGGCCTGGAAGATTCCTAGAGAGCTGCTGGACTTCAGTCCAAGTCTAAGCAACCATTAGCTATTATTAACTCCTTAGGGAAGGATGGAGTCTCATGCCTTCCTCTACCATCCATGATGGAATGCTGACGTGGCCAGTATTGTGCAGGTAATAACAGTCACTGTGAAATCATGAATGCAACGGCCATGTCATGTCCGGAAGACATTACACATCATTCTTTCCCATCCTTTGGCTCGTACATCCTGTCTGCCCCATAATCTACAATGTTCTCAGAGTCTGGGAGGGGTGATACAGTTGTCTCATTTAGCACTGAACATTGCACAGTCACTTATTCTCAGCATTTGGCTGAGCCTTGTGGTCACTGTCAATTGCACAAACCAGCTTCTGTGACCAAAGAAGAGAGCAGCACCAACCTATAGGTATGAACATGATTATTTAGAGGACTTTTTTTTCTAGGTAAGGTCTCACTCTAGCCCAGGCTGACCTGGCACTTATTCTGTAGTCCCAGGTTGGCCTTGAACTCACAGTGATCCACCTACCTCAGCCTCCCGAATGCTGGGATGAAAGGCGTGTATCGCTCGGCCAAGTTTAGAGGACAATTTGATGCATTTAGCGAAACAACAGTTGTAGCTTCCCTCATAGGGCCCAGGTACAGGCTAGCTGGAGGCTTTGGGCTGGGTTTTCAGTAGCAGTCATGGAGTGGGCCTCAAAGCCTAGAAGAGAGCAGTTGGTTGTCCCCATAACAGTCATGTCACTATTGCTCAAGGGGGTACCTCCTGCCTGGCTGATCAGTTGTGTGTCTCTCAGGGTCCATTGCTGGGTAAGACTTTCTCCCCAAGCAGCTTGTATAGCACCTTCCAGCACTGTCATAGCTAGCATTGAGGAATCTTCCAGCTCAGTTCCAGCTTTATTTCTCTGTGTCCTGCAAATGAAACATATGGTGTCTTTAGCAATAGGGTCTTAGCTGGTTCTTGTAGCCTGGATTGCCTTGATTGGTCTAACATTTTACAGATTTATCCATTTCCTGCAAGTGTTATCATTTCAGTTTTCTTTACAGCTGAATAAAACTCCAGTGTGGAAACATACCACATTTTCTTTATCTATTCCCTGACGGATGGACATCTATGTTTATTCTATTTTCTAGCTATTGTGAACAGAGCAGAAATAAATATGGATGAGCAAGCATGTTTGCATATGCCCAGGAATGCTATCGCTAGGTCTTTTGTTAGTTCTGTTTTTAGCTTCTTGAGAAACCTTCACAGTGAGTTCTATAATGGCTGTACCAGTTTGCACTCCCACCAACAGTGAATAAGAATCCTTCTTTCTTTGCCTGGGTGGATGATGACTAGGATATTTCTTACCTACTGAAAGGTGTGTGTGTGTGTGTGTGTGTGTGTGTGTGTGTGTGTGTGTGTGTGTATGATAGGGACTGTGGAGAGGGGGCAAAAGAACGAGGGTTATGTTAGGTAATGGATTAGGAGGCATGTGTGTATGTATGTCCTTATGTGTGCACATGTATACACACATGTATATAAAAACTTAGCATCAAAAGGAGGTAGGGACTCTAATGAAGGTCTGTGTTCCTTGTTGTAATCAACTTCAAGGAAATATAGCCCAGGATAAGTGTGTCGGGGAGGTGTTCAATGTCCCACAGAAGTAAGAGACACTACAAAGACAGAAGTCTCTTCTACCTCTGCTATCCCAGTCTAAAAAACATCTAGCACTTTCTTTATAGTTTCCCAGATTTTAAACAGATAATCACCAGAAGGAAAAAACAAGACAAAACAAAACACAAGGGCTGGAGAGATGGTTCAGCGGTTAAGGCACTTGCCTCCAGTGCCTAAGGCCCCCGGTTCAATTCCCCAGGACCCACATAAACCAGACCCACAAGGTGGTGGCCCTGATGCATTCTCTCTCTCTCTCTCTGCCTCTCTCTGCTTGAAAATGAATAAATAAAATAAAAACAAAAAAACCAAAACACAAAGCCACAGGAAGGAGGGTGAGAAGGGGAAAGAGGAAACACCAGTATTCTTGTGCCAAGAACGATCACAAACCTGGAGTTCTCCAGGAATTAGGACAGGCTGGGTGTGAGGCATGAGGGCAGGAGACAGAAGAGTTCCCGAGGCCTAAAAAAGAGGTGATCATGTCATGTCATAGAACTGGATGAGAGTCTCATCAGACTGTAAGTAAAAACAGAAGTGTGATTATTAGTTTCAGCCAGTTTCCCCATCATGATAGCTAGGTAACAAGCCAGGACAATGTCAGTCTTGGGCCAGATTCACAGAGTCCCCTGGCTCTGGCTTTTAGTAGGGTGTCTCTGCTTGGCTGCTCTGGGGCAACTTGATATAAGTGGGGGTTTCTTGACCCATCTGAGGTGACATATCAAGACTCCTTGGTAGTGACCAGTGGTTTTTCACTCTTGCCTAGGGATCTGGAATGAGAACAATTGGAAGGTTAATGATAAAAAGGTATGGGGTACAGACATAAGGATGAGCATATGAGAATAGACAACACACTGTGAAGAGTTTTACATCATCCCTTAATGACCATCAGTAAGCATCTCCTATGGAAGAAGCACACAAAATAATGAGTGGATAAAATGATGCCAAGACCATGTTAACTGACTTTCATCACCAGCCCGTTTGGAAGTGGCATTATGATAGACACCACAGATGGGTCTGCATGATAGCCATTGGCCCAATGACATGGACTCTCAGTGTGTGGTAGCTTCTGCCTCCTTTTAATTTAGAGAATTCCAGCAATAAAAATATTGAATCATTTGTGTTTGCCTGGTTTTTTTTGAGAGAGGGACCCACTATAGAGCTTAGGTTGGCCTCAAATTTGCTATATAGCCCAGTCTGGCCTTGAACTCATGGCCTTCCTATCTGAGTGCTGAATCTCAAGATGACACTATTACCCTGGTATGTTACCAACAACTTGGAGGCACATGAACCACACAGATGTCCTTTCACCATGGAAAGCTCTATTGTGATAGATACCTATTATAGGTAAGGATCTGCCTTTCCTAGCTGTAGAATTTGAGCCAGCAGTACTATGAATGGCCGCATGGAGACCACAACCAGAAATCTCTCATAGCATCTAACCAGAGGGCTTATTTTATAACAAAGGAGATACAGGTACCATATTTCTCCCAAACAGCCAATGTTACGGGGTGCTTCAATGGCCAATATCTTACAAAGCTGAGTGCTGTATTTCTAGATACAATATACATACTAAGTTAGAGACTTCTGTGGCTCTGTATCTCAAATAGATAGACTGTACATGCCAGGAAGCAAGATGCAGAAAAACAAGTAACCTTGTTCTCACTTCCAATGACCTATGAGATCTTCTGTGCACCTGTTTCCCACAACCTGAAATCTGCAGGGTTGAAGGGCCTTGTCCCCCAACTAATATTTGAAAAGATAATTTTAGTTATTTGTAAGGAGAGAGAAAGAGAGAGAAAGAGAGAGAGAGAATGGGAGCACCAGGGTCTAGTGTAACTGTAAACCCCAGATACATGCATCACTTTGTGCACCTGGCTTTACATGGGTACTGGGAAATCAAACTCAGGCCTTCAGGCTTTGTAAGCAAGTGCCTTTATCCACTGAGCAATCTCTCCAGCCCCCAAAATGACTTCCTGACAATGGATATGGCAAAAGTCTTATAAAATAACAAATTGCAGTCTGTGTGAAACAAGCCAATCAAAAACTTTGCTGTTTTAAAATAATACTGCATTATCATCTCTTAAAGTTCTACTGGGTGACTAGGCTCGGTTGGGTGGTTCTTGCTTAGAATCTGCCACAAGTTTATAGTCAGAAGCTGGCTGTGCCAGAATCACTTTAAAATTGCATTGAGTATATATCTTTTTTGTATGTGTATGGTGTGCATGCAAGTGTGCATAAATGTTCATGTGTATGGATGCATGTGCATACGCGTGTGTGCACATGTGTATAGAGGTGTATAGAGGTTGAGGTAAGGTGTCTTCCCCCATTGCTATCCACTTTCCTTGAGCATAGTACCTTCAATGGTGTCTTTTCTCATGTGCTTGGGTGAGGATGGCTGGGTAGCTGAGGGCTAAAGGCACCTCTCTATTTGACCTGCTTGCAGTTCCTCACAGCATGGTGATTATCTAAGTAGTGTAACTGCTTGCATGACAGCTGCATTCTCCAGAGTAAATATTCCTGGAGAGCTAGGGAGAAACTGCAAAGCTGCTTTTGACTAAGCCTTAGGAGTCAGATAGCATCACTTCTACAACCTTGGTTTGGTTAGCCAACTCTTAGTGACAGTCTGGATTCAAGAATAGGGGACTATGCAGAGCATGACTTTCAAGAATCATGGCTGTTTGGAGGGTTTTCTTTGAAGATGAGCTATCACAGTTTCTGTGAACACTTTCTGAATACAGTTATTCTGCTTTCTTCCCTGTTGGTATATTTCACTGTACATAGTAGTGGTTTCATAAAGACAATTCCTTTCAAGTATATCATATACTTTGGCTATATTAATTCTTTCCCATTCCCTGCTCTCTCCTTTTTCTCCCTCCCACTAGTCTCCTTCCAGTCTTTCTTCTGCTTTCACAACACACACACACACACACACAGTGTTGTTATCTATAAAAATTCTAGGATCCATATATGGGAGAAAATATATTTGTCTTTCTGCATCTGGCTTATTTCACTTAATATGATGATCTTCAGTTGCCTTCATTTTCTAGCAAATTAATCTGGGAACTTGTGGTGTCTTTGAGAGTGTCAGAACCTTACTTCAGCTCTTGGGTGGGCAATAAATCAGGAGCTAGCACCACAGAAGATCAACAGCCACACAAAACTCTCAGTCAGTGGTCTTCTGGATTCTTGTCTTTATGAATTTTGATGAATGAAATCCACAGAGGTAAGAAAATGGTAAGAAAATCCACCCCGAGAAACAGGTTGGAGTCTTTGATGGCAGTGGGGGCTGAGTTTGTCAGTCCAGTCCTATGTCAGGTATCTGGGGTCATATTTTCTGAGAAAGGGCAATCTTCCCCGAAATCTTAATCTTTCAAAAAGGGCCTTCTTGGAAGGGGGCGATTATCTCTCCTAGGCAAGGGGAGCTCCTCTAGGGGAGAAGAAAATAAGAAACGGCCAGACCCTTCTGACATTCTGACTCTTAACAAAGTGGAGTGACCTAGATTCTCCCCTATAGGCTCAAAGACACTCCTACTTTTGGTGGTGGTGACTTGTTACCCCTAAACTTCTTCAAAATCACATAATTTCATTCTTATTGCTGAATGAAACTTTATTGTCTATAAATATTACATTTTCTTTATCCATTCATCTGTTGATGAACACCTTGGCTATGAATAGGGCGATTCTTACAATCATAATGATCTCTTCATTAATAAATATTTATGGAAATTTGCAGCATGTGCAGAGCCTGAAGCAAGTAGAAAAACAGCCAAGGTATTGTGCCTATCCTCAAAGTATGTGCACTCTACCATGAAATATTCATATAAACATAGAGGCCAAGAGTCCCAGAAGTGAGAATTAATGTGCTGGTAGTGATGGACAATGTGTGCATTATAGCTCTCTTGGGGGAAATAAATAGATTGATAATGGGATTTTGTACATAGTTATATCAACAATAAAATGATAGAATACATTCCTAGCTCAAAATTTTTACAACCCAATGGCTCTTAATCTGGTAACTCATTCCTCATAAGACCTGTTTACGTCAAAGAATTATTTATGAAGGTACATTGAAGAGTCAGAAAGGATCTTATGATTATAAATAATGACACAAATGTAACACTATCTTTTCTAATGGAACTTATGAGGGGGTTTGATATGAATATTTGTTGAATAAATGAATTAGAAGAGAAAACCATGCTTGAAACAAACTTATTATATGACTAGCTGAACTATTCTGTTTTTAAAATATAAGATTATTGTTCACTCAGCCTTGCTATATTTGTAAACTCTTAAGTTTGTATCTTAATTTTCTTTCCCCCATATTTATTGTAAACAGATACACCAGCAAGTCTTCTGGTGGTATCTCCATTTCCCTCCTCCCTGTTCCCACCCTACTGGGGGCCTTCCTACATGGGCTTACTGGACCAGTCCATGCGATAGGGGGTTGTGGATTGTACCAGAGGTAGCCAGATGTTTTTCTCTATCTCTCCCCCACCATGGCTCTTCAATCTTTCTGCCCCCTCTTCCACTCAAGTCCCCGAGTCATGGTGGGTGAGTTTAGGTCTGCTTTATTGTTAAGGTCTTAAGAACCTCTGGATTTCTGCTTTAGATTGTGTTGGCTACTCTCAGTGTCTGTCTCCATTATCCTTTCACAGGTTATCTGCTTTGCTTTGGAGGCATTAATTCTCTTTTTAACAATTCAGATTTATGTTTTACTGTGAAAAATAGTAAATAAAAAGGAAATGAAAATCAGAGAGACATTATTATGTTGGTGATAAAGAATACAATTTATTACTGCACATATCAGACAATTATTCATTCATTGAATAATTCAGGCAAAATCTTGGGCTTTGTGATGCTTATATTCTGCTGGGTAGAACAGACAAAAATACACAGGCAAATATACAATATAATTTCTGCAAATGATATTTGGCACAAAAAATAAGACAAGGTAAGGGGAAGAAGAATGGGTTAGGTGGACATTATGTTATATAGGATTGAAAGAAGGAACTTTAAGGGGAGGAGACTTTTGAGAAGTGAAAGATGGTATGGTGGCGAAAGTCATCTGGGCAAGAGCTTTCGAGAACAAAGACACTGAGGTGAAGGCTGCTTGTGGGGATAAATGTGGCCACAGTCGCTGCAACAAGAGAACACTCCAGCAAGGAAGAGACAGGGAACTACCAAAACTCACAGACTTGGCTCCAGAGAAAGGGAAGTGTGCACCCCTATGCAGTGGCCCTGGCCCCCAGAACTGAGACTGTGAACCAATGTTACAGGCGAGAAAGGAGTTTCCATCAGGGGAATTGTCATTCCAAGAACCGAGGGAGGAAGTCCAGACCACAGCCAAATCATCAGGCCAATTTGTGCTGCCTCAAGCCTTAGTCAGAGAAGCTTCTTACTTGCAGAGATGCATGGCTAGCAAAATTGAATGAATAAGGAACTACTGTGTGTGCTCAGCCTCAAACAGGACATTTAAGTCACCCTCTCTAAGGCTCAGGAAACCCTGTGGAAGAGAAAGCAGAAAGAAGGTAAGAGCAGGAGGGTGGGGAGGAGGACTGGGAAATGCTGTCTTCCGGACTCAACATGGCCATTACACTTCTGAACTCACAGTCGCTGTGGTTTCCTGCTCAAGATTGAGTCTGTCAGTGCTTCACCATCCATGGGGGAAGAATACATGAGACCCCGCATCTCCCAGAGGGAGTCACGTTCATCAGCAGTGTGGCCACTGGTAAGTTGTTCATTCCACAGTAAATGACCTTCCACCCAACATCATGCAAGTAATTATCATTTAATTATAATGAGTAAGAAAAGCTGGTATGGGGGCTCAAGAAGGCTCAGTAGTTAAAGGTGCTTGCTTGCAAAGCCTAATGGCCTGAATTCTATCCCCCAGTTCCCATCAAGCCAGATCCACAAAGTGATGTATGCATATGGAATTTATTTGCTGTGGCAATAAGCCCTGGCATGTCCATCCTCTCTCTATCTCTACCTATAGAATAAATAATATTTAAAAAAGGTATGAAAGTAAGATGGGGTTTAATGGGGAAGAAGAAAGGTGTCAATGGGAGGGAGATGATGGTAAGAGAGGATTTTTATTATATGCATGTATGAAAATGTTAACGTGGAAAAAATAAACAAAAATTTAAAAGTTAATATTAAATATGTAACAAAGAAGAGAAAGTCAGCATAAAAATATTTAAAAATTCTTGTTCTGATGTGCTTTTATTTTGTATTGATGTTGGATTCTTTTCATATTTTTAACTATTATTTTTAGTTATTATTTGTACCCATTATATTTGAAATTATTTTTTCAAATATAAGTAATGTCTAATATTAGTATAATTTCTTTGTAAGAATATTTTATTTATTAAGATATTGAATAGTGCTGGAGAGATGACTTAGTGGTTAAAGGTGCTTGCTTGCAAAGCCTGATGGCCTGGGTTCAATTCCCTAGTACCCACGTAAAGCTAGATTCATAAAGTGGTGCATTTGTCTGGAGTTCATTTATAGGCCATGGCATGCCTATTCTTTCTCTTTGTCTTTTTCTCTCTTAATAAATAAATAAATATTTTTAAAAAGATATTGAACAGGTTTCTCTATAAAATAAAAATCTCACATTCTACTTTTGATTATTATCATCCATGGAGGTAGGCTGTTGAATTTTTATTATGACATTAACTGAGCTCCTTGAACTAACCATGTACTTGGGCCCTCTCAACCCTCAAACATTATTATTCTGACATTCCTTTAGCTATCAACCATAAATTTATTTCCTTAGAAATGTTTCAGAAGACTTAGAGTTCCTGGCTTCTGCAATTGTCATTCCAGAATAGATAGAGATTGCATGAATTTTTTAATGGTTGATGTAAAATTCAGTTCAGAATAAAGTTGCTCTTCTGTTATAAAAGGAGTCTAAGGGAATCCTATACAAAGAAATGGTAAGAGAAGGGGAAGGACTCAATGAAGTATAACTGGGGCTGGTATAACAGGGCCTCAGAAATTGACACATGGGAGAAGGGAACTTGCAGTCCGTGGATTACTTTGGAGGTCATTGTACACTAACACTCCAGTTCATCCACAGATCTGGGTGAACAGCAGCATCTTGGGACAGCCGTAGGCCAATGGGCATAGCCACCCGGGAGAATGTGGCAGTGGAGAGTTCTCGTTTATTGTATAGATAAAAGTTGTTTATATAGAGGAAAAGACAGAGGCAGGGACATAGGCAGCAAGGGGATCGGTAGGGGCAGGGTAGTCTGTGGATGTCTCATGAGTGGATTGGCAGGGGCCAGTAACCTGTAGATGCCTAATTTGCAAAGATAAATTGAGGGGCTACGTGACTCTAGACATGTATAGAATGGTGATGGCTGCAGAGGAAATGTAACCTTATTGTTTAGCTTTTTATTACAGCTGGAGTGAGTTTAGGCCTTGAATTGCCTGCTTATCTCAGGGCTCAGCTATGGCCTGCCTGGAGGCTGGAGGGTCCAGGATATGCTTGAGATAATCGGGGGTCCCAGGCTCGCCTCAACTTCCTTTAACAGAAGGAGACAGTCCCGGATGCCTTTGGTCTCAGCAAAACCCTTATATCCACCATGTCTCTTAGCAGGATCCCATAGGAACTTGGACACGAACTTTCCTAAACTTTAGGAGACTGTATAAGAAATTATTTCTTCGAGCTAGAGAAATGGCTTAGTGGTTAAGGCACTTGCCTATAAAGCAGAAAGACCTGAGTTCAATTCCCCAGTACCCATGTAAAGCCAGATGCACAAGGTGGCGCATGTGTCCGGAGTTCATTTGCAGTGACTGGAGGCCCTGACGCACCCATTCTTGCTCTCTTTGTCAGCCTCTTTCACTCACTCTCAAGTAAGTAAATAAATAAGAATGAAAATTCTTCCTTCAATACTGTTTAGGTTTCTTCTTCTCATCTCAAGGTACCATCATCATGGCTTATGGTTCTGAGTTATGCTAATGGGTATTATTTCCTGGTGTCCAACACATTTCATGAAAGTGTTCTAGGTCAGAGGCTCTCAAGTCTGACTGAAAGCACTGGAGAACTTTACAAAACATGTACTACTGAGCCTCAGACCAACATAGAGACACATTCTAGCATTGTTATGTGACATCATCCTCAGTGAACAAATGTCAGAAATGAGAGGGGAAGTTCTATAATAAATCAAACATTAACAGACACAGAGTTACTAATTGAGAGAAGGTAACTTAAGAATATGTTGTAGGAAGGAAAATGGACACACTTTATGTACTGCCTTAACTAGATGGGTACAAGTTTTACAAAATCTAAAACTAGGACTCAAAATTTGAGTGCCGTAGAATTTGGATTCGTATTTGATCACCGTGAAGGTTGTCACTTTTGCATATATAAGTTGACTGTTGATGACCCAAGTTTGGCCTTTACTTTTTTCACTCAGCTTTCCCTGAGTTTCAGGTATCTGGAAAATTTTCAACAGCCTACAACTATGAGAGATCAGCCAAAACTTTATTAAGGACTTGGCATTGGTGCCAAAACTAGCATTTTTAAGATTTGCAGTTCTAAATGATCACTAATTAATAGTCTACCTCTCAGAATCATACTACATAAAAAATTAGAATGTAGGGGTTGCTTAAGGTTACCTAGCCCTCTTTCTATTTTGAAGATAGGAAAAAGCCATCAGAGCATTTTATTTTTTGACAAAACCATCACAGCTACCAAACATACTTCTATATCAGCATTCTTGACTATCCCTGTTACCTGGTCCTCTCCTACTCTGACAGGACACCACACAAAAATCCCTATAATTCTCTCCTATGGGAGGGAAGCTCGCTTCTTTCTACCCTGCTTGGCTCTTTGGATGTTCTATGAATTAAGTTGACATAAGACCAATTAATTTTAATAACATACATATGCATGTGAGCTTCACAAAGATATAAGACTGAGTGCAAGGGCTAGATGATTAAGACATACATCACCGTGAGCTACAAAAAGGAAGAGGCTGGGGCTTCTAGAGAAATATTGCTTTATTATACACTCAAAGGTCTCTAGGTGATAAAAGTTGCCTCTAAGGACCTTTCTTTTGGTCCATATATATTTTGAGGTAGTGTCTTGCTCTAGCCCAGGCTGACCTGGAATTCACTCTGTCGTTCCAGACTGGCCTCAACCTCACAGAGATCCTCCTACCTCTCTGCCTCCTGAGTGCTGAGATGAAAGGCATGTACCACCCTGCCCGACCAGATACTTTCAACTAATGAAAAATTTCTCTTCAAAGTAGACTAGTTATACTTTACTTTTTGGCAAGCCAGGGGACAGTAAAGACTTTCAATGGATGATTTTCAATTTCTTTAATTTAAAATAATCAAAATGTCAAATGGCATATTTTGGAGTTACATTCTGAACCTCTCACCTGTACTGCATTGATCGCACTGTGTAGGAACATATATGCATATGATTGTGTCATGTATGTAGTTATTGGAATATATCATATATATGTTGTTCTTTCATGGCATGAGCTCCATTGATTACCACAGAATACACATAAAGTTCTTGGGGAAATTATTTTAGTAGAAATACACTAATGTGAACTAATGAGTGAGAAAGAGAGAGAGAGGGAGGGAGAGAGAAAGAAACAAATGAGAGGAGTCTGTCAGGCCTCTCACGTTCTGCTGGTGGGGAACAAGCAGGTCTGATGATTCAAAGGCAAACGTATTCATTGTCATGACACATGACACAGGGAGGATGAACAGGGTGAAAATAAGAGCCAAGAAGGTAGAGCAGAAAAGAATTCCTAGGTCTTAAAATTCACTCCAGAAGCTTCCAACATTTGTCCAAATGTATTTCAGAGCTAATACGAGCCACTGTCTGTCCCCCTTTTAGCTTTGTCTCTTCCCCTTGAACCAAAATGTCTAATACTGCTATCTCAGCCTCCTCAGTTATACTTGTTCATAAAAAAAACTGCATGGTGTGTGTTTGGGGGGGCATGTTAATTTTCTCTTTAGTTTTACAGCTTGACAGATGGAGACCAATTGTATCCCAGGGCTCACACTTAATAGATTATCAGGAGGAGCTGCGTTTGAACTTGGGCATGATTTAGATTTTTAACTTTGAGTCGATGCTATATGGGATGAAATTCTTGAGATCTTTAGGGATATGTATGTACATGTTTTGCAAGTGGGGGGGATGTAAATCACTGGGGGCCAGACAGTGGACTGTGGTGACATATTTCTACATAATCTACATAATGTGTTCACATTTCTAGATATTCTTCTCCCTTGAGAGCCACAGAGACCTGTGACTTTTGAACCAAGAGACCATGCCACAGCGAATGAGTTGCCACTCTTACTATGCTGCTTAAGAAAAGTCTGCCATAGGCTGGAATGAGAGAATCTACTTATTGGTTTGATGGCATAAGCAGACAACTGTGAGTAAACCTTTGTGACAAAGGACCTGTCAGGGATTTCTAGAAAGTGTGGGCAAGCTGGGAGCTAGGCAACAGTGATACAGCTGCAGAGACTGAACTTTGCTCACGACCTGAATGACCTTGGAAATGTGTTCTTCCAAAGTTAAGCTTCAGACTAAAAGATGCTGCCCAGGATATACTCTGTTTGGAGACTTGTGAAAATGAATATAACCTGCCACTTATTTTTTAAAAATTAAGATTATATGACTGTGTATATGTTCTGTCCTATCCAAATAGAACTATCAGCTTCCAGAGATCATGGTGATGACCCTTGACAGAAACAACTTCAGAGATTGCTTATACAGCACAATTTAAAATCCCAAGTTAAAAAGTTCCTAATGGGGTTATTTGAGTATGACGTCTTATGAAGCACATGGACTAAATAAAGTTTTTGTAAGTGGCCAGGGTAGGAGGAAAGATGAGAACTCTTGTTTTGAAACTATTTGTGGGTAAGAGAGGCCCTTTGTGTAACTGACAATAGCTATAAACCTATTCCTAGTGATATACATGAAAATGTACATAACTTCAATCACAGAATACAGGAGTAAAAAGTTACATACTTTCCCACATGAGGACTTCTTGAATTAGAGGTACTAAGAATAGTTGGGTTGCTTCCATATTTTCCTCACGAGAGTCGAATTAACTGACTGATAGGTATGTAAATATTCAGAGGTATATTGTATATATATGATGTAGACATGGAAAATTGTGACTGAGTGTGGAAGCAAGAGAACGAAGGAGGTGCGTCAGTGATGACAAAGGCTCATTTTGAAAGCACAGTGACAGAGCATGTGCCCAGCATGTACGAGGCTCTCGATTCAAATTAGCACCAGTGAACAATTTCTACTTTGTTTTCTAGAAACATAATGGTGCCCTTAACAGAAGTACTATGTGAATACAGAATAAGAGAAAACCAGGAGAACTCAGTAGTGGACCTCTATTATTTCTAGGTATTAGAGATTTTATTTTAAAGATTCTATCTCCTTCATTTTACTTCAGAGTCCTTGAGAAGTCAACTTGCTTATCTCTCTGCAAATGGGCCTAAAAGAGGATTCTCTGGTAAGTAATGATTCTCTCCCCACATGCTATGAACTGAATTGTATCCTCCTAAAATTCATATATTGGATCCTAATTTCCATCATGATGGTGTTTGGAGACAAGATCTTTGATGAGGTAATTCAGGTTAAATTTGGTCATAGAAGTGTGCTCTAATGCAATGAGACCAGTGTCTTTATGAGACAAGGAGGAGAAACCAGGAACACACACAGAAGAGGCCATCTGAGGAGACAAAGAGGAAAAAACCATTTATAAGCCAAGGAGAGAACTTCTAGGAGAGCCCCATGTGCTGAAACCTTGACCTTGGACATCTATTCTCTGGAACTGGGAGAAAATATTTTTTTGTTGTTATAAGGTACCTTATCTATAATATTTTCATATCAGCCCTGGCTGACTCATGCACAAGGCATTCAAGGAGGACCACAGTTAGGCCTGTCCTTGAATTTCTTAGGCTTTTTTTTTTGAGACAGTGTTTTGCTATGTTGTCCTAGAATTCTCTGTGTAATACAGAATGGCATCAAATTCATGATACCCTGCCTCAGCCTCCTGTGTGCTAGAATTACAGGTATGAACCACCTCACCCAGCATTTTTCCAGGTAAAATAAAGTTGTTTCTATGTGTTCTTGAGACCCTTGGACTATCAGGGTATATTTGAGACAGATTACTGATGGTTGATGGATAGACTCTGATACCCAAAGTCTGGTAGATTTTATTTATTTATTTGCAGAGAGAAAGATTGGGAGACAGAGAATAGGCACTCTAGATGCCACCTGTGCATCCAGCTTTACATGGGTACTGAGGACTCAAACTCAAGTCATTAGGATTTGCAGGCAAGTGCCTTAACCAATGAGCAGTCTCTCCAGCTCTATTTTTGGAAATATCTATCACTTATATGAACGTGGAAGCAACCATTTTCTATAGTTCTTTGATTTGCCTCACCTCTTTCTACTGACCATGCCCTGACTTTTCATTTATGTTCTTCAATATAAACATATGGCGGTTGGGTGGGTGTTATCTTGTGGTGGTCATGAATGAAGACACTTCAAGGCTTATAGGGTAGCATAGCATTTTTATAGCTCTAACTTCATGATATTTTCTATGGTTGAAGGACATGTCTTCCTATCTTAGAGTGAAAATATAGTGGAAGCCCAGCAGCTGCTGGGGTGGGCCAATAGTTCTAAATGAATAACCAGCCCCTTTGCAGTGCTTGTTATAAAGCCCCATTCATAGCTTCTCTACACATTCTATTATCATTTTAGGCTTTTGTGCCAGGCATTTCAAGACCTTTAGCTAGGACCCTGTTTAGTATTTACACTGACCACAGTGCTTGTCATACAGTAGACAAGTGGCCAAAAGATTACCTTAGCTTATTAACATTATCTTCTGTTTCAAAGGTGGCTCCTGTCCATAAGTATTCCCATTTTACAGACTCTTGTTAGGGATTCCTAACAGTGTTTCCAAATCCTCACAGATGGCTGTGGGAATTTTGCAAAGTGTTGATGAAAGCAACACTACTAGAATGTTCTTCTTAGGAATTACTGTTGTCATTATGTCAACTTTTGATTCTGTGTTGCTTCCTGGAATCACCCTCATGTCCCCTGTCTGCATTATAACTCATTTACATGAAAAGATCAATCTTTTTTTAATATTTTATTTATTCATTTTCAAGGAGAGAAAGAGAGAGAGAGAGAGAGAGAGAGAGAGAGAGAGAGAGAGAGAGAGAGAGAGAGAGAGAGAGAGAGAGAGAG
>PVHP010006972.1:0-19588 GCA_004024765.1 Zapus hudsonius | reverse complement strand
TTGCAGTCAGCTTTCTAGTTGCTGCACAGAAAGAACCCAAACAAAAGCGGCTTGTGGAGGAATGGGTTTATTTGGCTTACGGACTCGAGGGGAGACTCCATCCTGGCAGGGAAGATGATGGCACAAGCAGAGGGGTGGACATCACCTCCGCCACAGCAAACAATGGCAGGAAGGTGTGCCAAACACTGGCAAGGGGAAGCTGGCTTATAAACCCCATAAGTCTGCCCCCAGCAACACTGTTCTAGAGAGGTTGTGAAACCCAAACTGCCATCAGCTGAGGATCGGATCAATCAGAACACATTCATTTGTTTGTAGGGGATACCTGGATCAAACCATGACATTAGGCATCTAAAAGACCTATTTAGACCTGTTTTGGTTTAGATGTGGTGCTACACATATTTCCAAAGATATTCTTCAAAGTTCGATAGAGTTGCATAAGGTTGCTGAACTTCATATCATATCACACTATATATATATATTTTTGTTCTGTGCTTCTATGATCTGGTCCTGAAATACTATGATAAGCTCTCAGGAAAAGTTAAAAATGCTATGGAGTCTTAGTGCCTACCTTCAAAGCATATGAGTTTTTATGCATGTGTATGTACTGTACACACCTGTATATATACAGGTTCATATGTGTGTGGGTGCACCTGCAGTATGTGAGCATCTATGTGGAGGCCAGAGGTCAGCACCAGTAGTCTGACTTTCTCTTCACTTTACTCTTTGTGAGGCAGAGTCTCTTATTAAACCTCATCTCACTAATTGGTCTAGACAAGCCAGCCTGGAAGCCTTAGTGTCCTCCTGTCTCCACTGCCCAGCATGGCACTACACCCAGCATTTTTCACGAGTGTTGGCCATTGAACATGGGTTCTCATGTGTCATAGTCAGCTTTCTAGTTGCTGTGCAGAAAGAACCCAAACAAAAGCGGCTTGTGGAGGAATGGGTTTATTTGGCTTACGGACTTGAGGGGAGACTCCATCATGGCAGAGAAAGTGATGGTATGAACAGAGGGGTGGACATCACCTCCGCCACACCACAGCAAACAGTGGCAGGAAAGTGTGCCAAACATTGGCAAGGGGAAGCTGGCTTATAACCCCATAAGCCCACCTCCGACCTATCGATTAGACCTATCGAGGTTCTAATACCCAAGCTGCCATCAGGGGATCGATCATTCAGAACACATTTGTTTGTAGGGCCACCTGGACATCATGCTTGCACGACAAGTGCCTCCCACCTCTCAAGCCCCTGCATGTGACTTTTGACAACAAAATGTGACCATTTTATATAGAGATGATGATGGAGCTTCAACTCCCGGAAGACCATGATGAGCTGCTGTGCTAAACAGTCCTGTAGAGCCTTGCTCATCATGAGAAGCTCATTTGCCAATCAGGCATCTTTCTATCTGCATCCAGATCTCTAGCCAGTTAGCACAGCGTTCTGCAGTATCATTACAGGGGTAGCCTGGTGTACATGTGTGTTATTCAGCAAAAGTACAACTTTCCTTGAAAGACTTGGCGCAAATGCATACCATGGTATCTCAAGGAGGGGATGGGGGAGGTATGGCAGATTGGCACAAATCCAAACATATCCTCTTGTATCAGCGAGGTGTGTGTGGGTGGCCTTTTGGGACATGTGATTGATATGCTTTTATACTTCTCTTGGATGGAACCTCTTTTTCACTCGTCTGACAATTTCAAGCGTAGGAATGGCCATTAGTGAAGCATTCTGATTTCTCTCTACCTATTCACTACCCTCAGAAGATGGAAAAGCATTTCTTGATTAATTACTCTATTGAAATTACATCCTTCATTCTTTTCTCGGCCTTGTATTTATCACTTTCATTACACTCATCATTTCTTGCGTAAACATTGTGTATGTATCTATTTATCATAGCTCTCTTATTAAACTGACAGGAACTTATTCTCAGGTATAATTTTTCCTTAGCATTGTATCTTTGGCATCTAACATAGTGCCTGTAGCCTATCCATGAGTAAATGCAATCTAAAGCAACATGATTGCGATAAGGTTTTAGAGTTGGCAACAGAGAACAAGATTGCCTCCAGGTAAGTACGGATTGGGGAGGAATTTCAATACTAAAAATTGAGTAGTTCAACCTTTGAGACAAACAGAATGATAGGAGCAAGAGTGGAGAAATGGCAAGACATGGCACGTTTTCAGGGAAAGCCTAGTTTCAAGAGGCATTCTGGGGTGGTTTTGAGCAGGAGAGAGATGCTTTGGAAGACTGGTCTGGCTGCAGAAGGCAGGCTGCGTTAAGGTGGTAGGACAAGGTTTCAAGGCAGGTATATAAAGACAGATTCCAGGGAACTATAGCCAGAGCAGCTGTGGAATACTATCCTGGCTGCCTTTCCTGGTCCATCTCCTTAACTGAGCCATTTGAGGAAGACAGAATAAACTTGGATGCATTCCATGGGAGACATATAGCCAGCATGTGCAGCTGGAGATGCTGGCTTGTTTTCTTGATTTCACAGGGAGACAAAGCCTAGACAGAAGGCTATTTTAAAAAGTGAATTGCTTTGTTTTGAGAAATGCTATTTTTATCTATTGTCCAAGTACTTCAGGGTGTGTGTGTGTGTGTGTGTGTGTGTGTGTGTGTGTGTGTGGTGGGGGTGGGGGAGGAGTGCTTCTGAGAATGAACCTGGACACCATGACACTTCTATTCTTTGAGCCTTACCATGGCCCATTTCTCCTAAAGTGGCAGGTATTTCCTCCTCAGGCCTCAGAGGACACTCACAATTCCCATTTCCCAGGCCCTTCCTGACAGTGCCTGCAGGTCTCCCAGGCTTCTGCAGCCTGGGGTATTTCTTGGCTGGCTCCGATTTCCTGGTTGTAATTATGAGTTGATGAGGTTGATAAATTTGACTTCTCCCTGGAAGTTCACTGAATAACAATTTGCTGAACAATTGTTCTAATTACACAGAATAAGATCAGTCTCTCACTGAGAGGCTATTTGTAGCATTCAAATACTAATGAGTAGCAAGGGTAGTATCATTTCAGCTTAGAATAGAATCACAGCTCCTCTTTCTTTCACAGATATTGGTGTTGGAATGGATGCTCTCTCCCTTAGCTTTGCTGGGATATGTGGAGAATGAATAGGGGCATCTTCACATGGTTTTTCTAAAGGAGGGTACAGAATTCCTGGTGTCAGGCACCATTCTCTCATTTTCCTGTCCTTCTCTCTGAATGGTCCTGAAATGTGTTATGTCACTAACTACTAGAATTGGGCCAAAGTTCACAGATAAAGAGCCTGGACCTCTACAAGACTGCCCTCACTTTAGACACCAGCTGCAAGTTCAGGTGTCTTCAGGCTTTTCTTCCTTCTAACCAGCTGTCTAAGAATTTTGGAGTTCCTATGCTAACTCAGGTTTAATCATTTTATAGATTGACTCATAAAACACAGTAAGGTGCTATACTTAAGATTAAAGTTTCATTATATAAAATGGGTACCAATTAAAACCATTCACATGGGGAGATGCATCGTGTGGCACTTGGGAGGGTTCTCAGCATGAAGTTTCTGGTTGTTCTCTTTCCATGGACACCTGGATGGTGACAGCTTCTCCTGGCCATGTGGTATGGCAATAAGTACAGTTTTGTGGACTGGAGTTCACCTGACCCTTTGGTGTCCTGGGTTTTATTGAGGCTTGATCCCCTACTGCCCAAGTGCTAGAACTTTGACCTCTAATCCCTTTTGGAGGTTCTACTAATTCCTTTAGTCTCTGGTTTCCTCCAAGAGTCAGAATTTGTATGACATGTTCTAAAGTTTCCACCATAAATCACGTTGTTGGACTAACTAGTGACCAGTGTCAATGGAGGCAAACAATGGTACTCTTACCAGAAACATCAAGGGGACTAGAGGACACCACTCAAGGACAGATCTCTCAGGGGAAAGGCAATTCCTTACCACACAAGGCTCCACCTTAGTAGCAAACTCAACTTCCCTCCATTCCCAAGGCCTCGGAGCTTGAGAGGTTCCAAAATAACAGTCCCATAGTCTCAAGACAAAATCTTGAATATTTCCTCCTAGTGAATGAATGCTAGTTAATTGCTTTATTGAATTTTATTTTTAGCAGAGCGTGTGTCTGTGCTTGCGTGTATGTATATATGTATGGACATGCATGTGTATGGGTGCACATGTATGTGAACATGTACAAATGCATGTGTGTGCATGTGTATATGCATATTTATATGTATGGACATGTATGTGTATGGGTGCACTTGCATGTGCACATGTGTGTGCATGTGTGTGTGCATGTGCCTGTTCGCATATGTGTGTACATATGGAGCCTACTTTGACAACGAGTATCTTCTTGAGTTGCTCTTCACCTTATTTTTTGAGACAAGGTCTTTTCACTGAACCTAGAGCTCAGCAATATGGCCAAACTAGTGACTGAGACCTAGGGACCTTCCTGTCTCTGCTCCCCACCCTTGGGATTCTAAGAACATACTGATATACCAGGTTTTTATGTGGGTGCTGGGGATCTGAACTCAAGTCCTCATGTTTGTGCAGGAAACAGTCTATTCACTGGTACATCTCCCCAGCACCCTTTTAAAAACAGGATTTTGTTATGTAGCCCAGGCTGGCTTTGAATTCCCTTCAGTACTTCCTTCTTCCTTCAGTACTCCTTTGTCTTCAAAGTGTGGGATTGTAGCTATGCACCACCACACCTGGGAAATCACTATTTTTTGAAGACCCGCTATGTATGGATATGGTGCTTAAGTACTGGAGATACTATCGATGAATAAAGAATGAATAAATGAATGAAAAGTAACAGAATGATCAGTGATCTCATCCAGCTTGGACTTGGTTTCATAAGTAGCGGTCCATTTTATAGGATTCCTACCAGAGAAGGTCTCCCCACAGAAGTGATGGATGTAAGCAAATAGTGTGCTTGTGTCTGGTATGTGTAGGGCAGTGGAAAGATTCTGGTTAGAGAGAGAAGTATTAGGCAGAAGAAATATATAAATGCAAGAAGGGTCAGAAGTCATCAGTATGGTTAGAAACCTTTTTCCTATTTATTCATTTTCTTTGGAAAGGAATGAATAACCATTAAAGAGTGTTTAGAAAATACTTTTCTTTTTTATTAGTATATATGAATTGAACAAAGTAATGGGCTTCATTATGATATT
Organism: Zapus hudsonius; assembly: GCA_004024765.1. NCBI lineage: Eukaryota > Metazoa > Chordata > Mammalia > Rodentia > Dipodidae > Zapus > Zapus hudsonius. Next base: position 14,443 of record PVHP010006972.1, on the reverse strand, counting down.
TTTATACATATATATATATAACTGACTTTGAAGATATTCCCCCCTTTTCCCCTTCTATGTCCCTAGTAAAGTCCCCCTTTTACTGTTATATCCTTATCCTTCCCTACATTCCATACATGAGGGAAAACACGTGATGCTTGTTCAACTTTGTGTCTGGCATATTTTATTTAACATAATGATCTCCAGTTCAATGAATTTTCCTGTAAATGGCATAACTTCATTCCTTGTTATGACTGAATAAAACTCTATTGTGGGGGCTTTACCGTCTCTTGCCTCCATCATTAGCAGAAGCTCTTTGTACTTCCTCCTCTTTCTTTCTCTTAATCTAATAAAATCTCTCTAAACCTGAAAAACCTCTATTGTGTATATAGACCATATTTCTTTATTCATTCATCCTTTGATGGGCACCTTGGCTGATTCTATAACTTGGCTACTGTGACTAGTGCCACAGAAAATAGGAGCATGCAGGGATCAGTATTGCAAGCTGACTCTGATTATTTTGGGTATATATCCAGAAGCGGCAAGTTTTTGAGGGACTCCTATACTATTTCCACAGTGGCTAGACTAATTTATATTCACAGAAACAATGTATTAAGGTTGTTTTCCTCCTGCTTTCTCAACAACTTTTTTTTTTTAATTTTCCTTATGGCAGCTATGCTGATTGAGGTGTGATGGAATCTCAATATAGTTTTGATTTGCATTTCCTTGATGGCAAAAAATGTTGATTATTTTTTGTGTGTTTTAGAAGCCACTTCTTGAATATGAGATTATGCACTGTGGTGAAAATGGGCTGAGATGGAAAAGCCAGATGCATAGCATGTGGACTATTTCCTACTTTCTCATTTCATAGAAAAAAGAAGCTTTCTGAGCACATCTTCTCACTTCAACTCCTCCCCAGATCCTATCACACATTGTCTGCCTCCCTGTGGGACCCTGCTGAGAGGCATGGAGGACACAGGGTTAAAGGGAAGTTGAGACTGGCCTGGAACCCCAATAATCTCATCCTGAGACTGGCAGGACTTCAGCTGACTCCTTCCTCCCCAACCTCTAGCCACCTAATGGGCCCCAGCAAACCCTTATAAGCCCAGGCAATTCAAGGCCTGAGTTTGCTGGAGTTCACATAACTCAGCTATAAGGTAATTACAAGCACAGACAATGAAAAAGTTTGAAGGTCACAGCTCCTCTACAGCCACTGCCATCTGTTACATGTCTAAAGTCATGTAACTCTCACCACCCAGGGCTGAGAAAGTCCCCCCCCCCCTTATCTATGCAAACCATAGACAGGTTACTGGCCCCTATCAATCCTCTCTGGACTCATATCAGCAAAAAAGCCCCTACATACCAATGAGACATCCACAGGCCACCTTGCCCCCACCAATCTCCTTAGCCGTTTGTCTTCCTGCCCCGCCTTCTCCCTTTTGCATAAAAGCACCTTCCCCAACCTAATAAATGAGCTGTTCAATGAAACTGTCTCCCGAGAGTTCTTCCTCTCACGTGCTCATGGCTATCCCAAGACTCTGTCCACCCAGCTCCGTGTATAAACAGGGGTGTTGATGTGCAGCAACCCCCCAAGTAATCCCGGACCCATACCTCCCACTCTCTTGAGTGGTTGCACTGTCTACCTAAGGACAACCTCTCCATTTGTGTCCTAGACGACCACCCTAGCCAGCTCAGAAACTTCATAAAGCTTCTCTTTCCTGAATTATCAATTTCTCTGCTGGATCATTCTAGTAAGAACATATAAATACATTATCTATGCCTGATAATTTCTTTTTATTTACCCACTCCACTGCTGGCAAACATTTATGTTTTCAAATTTTTTTTGTATAATCACAAGTGAGGGCTGGAGAGATGGCTCAGTGGTTAAGGCTCTCAATTGCAAAGCCTAACAAACCGGTTTGATTTCCTAGTATCCACATAAAGCCAGATGCACAAAGTGGCACATGCATCTGGAGTTGGTTTGCAGTGGCTGGAGGCCCTGGTGTGCCCGTTCTCTCTGTCTCTCTTCTATCCCTCTCTGCTTGTAAATAAACAAACAAACAAACAAATAAATAAATAAATAAATTTGAAAAAATAAACCAAGACAACTTGAAAGTATTAGACCAGGGGAAGCAGGAGAGAGATGAGGATAAGAGAGGGTAGTCAGGAAGGTGGACATAAATAAAGCAGGATCTATGCATATCACAGTGAATTAATTACATTGATTCATAAATACATTAATATGTATGAATACTTTTAACAAAAAGTCAAATGTCTCTCATTTGATAGTTTTAAATTCAGCATCATGGGGGAGGTCATTACATAAGAACCCTGAGTAGGGGCCTATCATATCATGTGAGCTCCTCTGTATTTTCTCACTGGTATTTCTGTTGTCTCTTCATCTCTCCCTGCTTTTAGTGTTCTTTTTTTTCCCCTGGAGTTTTGGTATTTCTTAACTAGTTTCTTTCCATGTAATATCTCACATTCTAGGGCTTCTTCTGTCATTTGGACACCTGAAAACATGGTGGTCTTATTTTTTTTTTGTATGATAGCTGTTTTCTAACATGGAGCTTTGACAGGAGAGAGTTCCAAAAGTTGGTACAAGAGCTCCAGCCACTAGGAACTAGTTCTTCTGCCGTATTCTATTCATTAACATGATTGGAGTTGCTCACCCAGGCTCAGGGTGCTGGAGAAATACAATCTGCCTTTTGATATTGCAGTGGTAAGACCACATTGTTCAAGAGCATGGAGTAGGTGCACAGCAGCAAACAGCTTTGGAATGAAAACATTATTTCCAGGATACTTTAAAAATATTTTGTTTTAAAAATATTGTGTTTTATTCTGAATTTGGAGGAATGCATTTTCATAATATATAATGGGAAAAACATTTCAAGAAGAATAAAGCTACCTCTAAAATCAAGCTTGCAGAGATGTTTTGTTAAGAGCTTTATATATTAATTTATGTACATATATTTACAAAACTGTAAAAATGTGATATATTCAGTTTTATTTGTTGTATTTTTGTCTAGTTGGCAGTATTTTTAGATCCTTAGTATAGTTTAAATGGCTGTGCTTTTATAGAAATTGTTGTGATTTATTTGACCATTATTCTATTGTCAGACATTTATGTTTTTCTTATTTTTTTCATTTAATGAAAAGTGCAAATCAGAGGCTGAAGAGATGGCTCAGCGGGTAAAGGCACTTGCTTGCAAAGCCTGATGGCCCAGGTTCGATTCCCTAGTATCCATGTAAAGACAGATGCACAAAGTAACACATGTGTCTGGAGTTTGCATAGGCAGGGGGCCCTGGCATGTGCATTCTCTCTCTCTCTCTCTCTCTCTTTCTTAGGCATAGTGGCATACACTTGTAGTTCCAGTACTAGGGTGGCAGATATATGAGGATCACTGAGAGTTTGAGGCCATAGTGAGTTCCAGGCCAAGACTCTGTCACAAACAAACTAAAATAATAACATTCATAAACTAAATTCAAAAAGTAAAAATAAAATACCTCAATAGAATCAATTATGCATAGTTCTGATTATTTCCCACAAAGTGATAAACTCTGTCTCCATTTCTATTTTCTCTTCCACGAGTGAGGGCAGCTCTCGGAATCCAAAGTGCATGCTCTTCTCATCACTCACTTTTGTGTCTGCAATCAGAAGCCTTCAGATGCTCCAATGCAGCCTTAGTTCTTTACTTAGACATGGGCCATTTATAACTTTTCTTTGAAAGCTGTATCTGAAAATTACAAAATCATTCATCTGGCTGTTATCATCACATAATAGACAAAAGGATAAAAGAAAAAATCAATCTCTTCTGTTCCACCTCTCTCTTTCTCTCTCTCTCTCTTTGTCAATTGCACACTCCGGAGGTCATCAGCACCAGCCCATGCCCGCTTTCCTATAGGCTTTCATATTTATAGGCTTATTTTGTTTTTCTCTTGTGGACAATGGAATCTTACTTCAAGTAATAATTTTTAACATTCTTTCTTGAATATATCATCATCATCCTTCTAGTTCAATATCCATTTTTCTCCAATGACTGAATGACAATCATGGTATTGCAAATTAATTGCTTTTGCTAGGTCAGAGAAAGGTCAGTTGGTGAGACTCAACTGGGTATTCCTAGTCTTGGTTAGTTTCTCATGGATCTGAAGTACCCTGCAGCTCAGGTGCAGATCGACTTCACTGATCTTAGTTGGGATTTCTTACATGCCTAAGACCTCAGCAGGGACTGGGCTGACTTGGTTCTGGTCCATGTCAGCTCTTCTTTTCCATGATGTCAGCCTGTGTTTATTCATATGGTGAAAGCAGAGCTCCCAAAAATGCAAGGTCTCTTGAGACGTAGCTTTGGAATTTTCACACTATTACTTCTTCCACATTCAGTTGGCCAAAACATGTCATGAGGCCAGCTCAGATTCTAGAGACGGGGAAATAGACTCCGTTTCTTCACAGAGGATCAGCAAAGGCATATTGAAAAGTGCACAGATACAGAGACACACATAGAATCATTATCACCTTTTCCCCTCACAATCTACCACGTATAGCTATTTAATTGTTTAGCGCATTATTCTTCTACTGGTGAGTACTCAATTTATTAGTGTTAAATTTCTTATGGCTTTTAGTGACTTGCTGAATTAGCATCTAAAGCACTTGTACCAGTTGACATGTTTCATCACATCCTTATTAGGAAAAAGATAAGAAGACCCATCTACTTGTTATGCAAAATGCGGCATCTTTGAAGTTTTATTATTTTACTTTGTTAACTATTTATAAGGTTAAATTTATTTCCAAATGCTTATTAGTCATTTTTGCTTTTCTTTGTGAAGAGTCTTTTTGTGCTATTTGTTCACTTTTATGGTGAGTTGTTAATATTTCTTATTTATAAATTCTCCTTTTAAAAAATATAACAAGGTCTGTTATAAAAGGACAAGTACTTAGATTGTTCTAGAAGCCATAAAATCAATGAAAGCTGCTGTCTAAGGTCCTTTTCCAAAGCTTGTTTCTATAGCATACTTGCTCTCACATTACACTAAGAATTATCTAGTTTTTGCAAAGCTCTGGCATTCCTGTCGTTTCCAGGGAGACTGATTCTGACTATTGCTAGTACCGTTAGGATCAATTTTCTGATTCTGATTCTCAGTTTTTCTTATTCTTATTTTTTCAAAGGAGAAAGCCACACATTAAAAAATAAAAAAGGAGGGGCTGGGGAGACGGCTCAGCAGTTAAGGCACTTGCCTGCAAAGCCCTATGGAGTTGGGTTTGAGTCACCAGTACCCAAGTAAAGCCAGAGTACAATGTGATACATGCATCTGGAGTTCGTTTGCAGTGGCTAGAAGCCCTGGCCTGCCCATTCTCTCTCTCTTTCTCTCTCTCCATATATATATAATATATAGAGATATTATAGATATCTGCCCACTCACTCACTCACTCACTCATAAATAAATATTTAAAAAATAACATTGGGGGAAGTTTAGAAATGCTAAGAAGCAGAACCTGGACACCACATATTTTCATGAGATTCATAGAAACATAGGTTCAATTTTCTATAAAGATGACACAAAGTTAGATAGTGGTGGTGGTAAAATGGGAATCGCACAAAGTCCCTGTTACAGAGGCTTGTACTGCTGTGGGCTGCAGAGGTCTAGAAGGTCTGGGAATCTGTGTGTATGCCAGTCATTACCTGTGTGTTGAATAAGCAATAGCACTGACTTTAGCTAATTTGCATGGAATGCTTTTTCTGTGCCAGGCCTGTGATATTTGTTTGTTTGTTGTATACATGTTTGTTCTTCCAGGCTGAATATGTAAAATGAGTATATTTGATTAGTAAAAGATGATAAGAAGTATTATTATAATTTTAAAGTACTACTATAGACATAGTACCTTTTTTAAGTTAATGGATATTGAAAGTCCATTATTATCTGCACAATTTTCAGCTTTAAAAAGATCTCATGTTCAAATGAGTTTGCCATCTACCAATAGATAGGGAATGGGACAAAACATCCCTCACTGAAAGTTAACACAAGATTAAGGATGCAGGAGGGTAATCAATGGCATACTGATTGGCTAGGAGATCCACTCAGTGACAAGAAACCCTTAACTGGAACTGGCAAAATCCTATGGGGACCAACAACCCGGGCTCCAAGAGGAAATTCCCATTACCAGAGAACTACATACAGAGAGGCCACATCCATTATAATGTTACCAAAATAGTAATGTTTGTCTCATTTAACCTATACTGATCTTACTCTCTGATGGAGATTCTCTTTGCATTTTTCAGAAGGCAGTGAGAGAGCAGGGACAACCCAAGTACACCAACAAGACATGGGATGATGCCTGACATCTTGGCAGGAGATGTTCAACCCAGGGCTTTCACACAGGGCCTAAATGAAACCTATGAGAAAGTGAGGAGATAAACAGGAGACCAATCACCACAGCAAGTCAGATAACCCTTGAAAGGTCAATGGAGACAGACACCAACGATATCCAACACAACCCAAAGCAGAAGTCCAGAGACACTTATGATCTCAACAATAAAGCAGACTTACAACTCACCCACCATGACTCAGGGAACTGAGCAGAAGAGTGTGCAGAAAGAATGAAAGAGCCATGGTGGGGGAGAATATCCAGAGACATTGCACCCCTCAGCAACAACGCACAAAGGGTGAAGGAAAAAAAAAACCTGGCTACCTCTAGTGCAGTTCATAACCCCTTACCCTGTGGACAGATCCAGTATGTGCAACTGAGAAATATCCCCAGTGGGTAGGAGACAGAGAGGAGGCACCTTCACAAGATTTGCTCACACAGTGTATATACTTACTCATAATAAAGGTATTAAAAATAAATTACTTAAAGAAGATTAAGGATGTAGTGTGTGTGTGTGTGTGTGTGTGTGTGTGTGTGTGTGTGTGTTGATCTCAGGGTAAGATTCAGGAATTCAGCTTTTTGGACATCTGACATCTCCCTTAACTTTAGTTTCTGGCCTGTACTATAACCTGAGCCCAACTCATGAGCATCATTTTCATGTCCAGTTTGGGTTCCCAGCCCTGGTAGAAGGAGCAGGGGTCCTGGTGGGAGCTCCATGAAATCTTCATTGCAGTCTTAAAACATATTTTATTTATTTTTAAGGAAGGACACAGAGAGAGAGAAAGAGAGAGAGAGAGAGAGAGAGAGAGAGAGAGAGAGAGAGAGAGAGAGAGAGAGAGAGAGAGAGAGAGAGAATGAATAGGCATGTCAGGGCTTCCAGACGTTGCACACAAACTCCAGATTCATGTGCCACTTTGTGCATCTGGGGAATTGAATCTAGGTTGCTGGGCTTTGCAGGCAAACGCCTTAAACACTGAGCCATCTCTTCAGCCCATGCCACTATCTTTTTAAAAATCATTTTTACAATGCAGAATACATTTAGCTATGTTCCCAATTTTAGTAGAATCAGCCTGTTCCTTTCATATTGGCTGAATACATTGGACCAAATTTAAGGATGTGCATTTAGCTGTTTACAAATTGGCAAGTCACAGGCACGTGAGTCAGAACAGTTTCTCATGGTGAACACACTCAAGAACTGCAGTGAATAGTCAGGGTCTCCAAGATGCATCTAATGAGTGAGGTTTCTGTCTTTGCAACCATTCAGGTAAGATTTTCAATAAGAAAGCTTTTTTGCTCTTTTTTTTAGTTAACAGAGATAAGCAGAAAATTTATCATCATTAGATAGAAGATATGAATTTATATTACATTGTATACTTCACTAGCACGTAATTATTCACTAACTACTCTTACCAATTTATATGTAAATAATAATTGGTGTTGGTGAAATGTTTCCTATGTGGTAGGCATTATTCTATGTGTGCACAAATATTGCCCATATTGCCCTGTGATAACCATACAAGTAACAACATACTATCTCATATTTTAAACTAAAGAATGGGGAAGCTAAGTAATTTGTTCAAGGCCACAAAGATGAACCAGGAAGCGTCTGAATCTGAAGTCTGGCCAAAGCACCTGTGCTTTTTAACCCTTGATCTTTCAAGCAAAGATTTATTGCTAACCTAATGTTTTTATATTTTTGGTATCAAAAAATCCTTGAATCAATAACCCTAAAATTATATTTGAAAAATTATATTTATTTTTGACTTGTATTTTGTGTGTGTGTGTTGCATGTTTGTGGGCACATGTGTGTGGAGGACAGAGGTTGACATTACGGGGTTTTCCTCTCCACTCTGTTCTTTAATCCAGGGCATTTCACTGAACCATGGATTAAGCTAGCCTGTAAAACCTGGAGACACCATCTTTCCCTCTCCCACTGCTAGGATTACAGGTACACATCTCTATCTCTGGCATTTACATGGATGCTGGGGATCAAATTAAGATCCTCAAGCTTGCAAGAAAAGTGCTGTATTCACGGACACATCTATCTCCCTAATTCCTTAACTCGACTTTTAATCAGAGCTGAATTAAAGATATTTTGGGCTCATAAAAATTCATATCCATAGAGTGCTGCTGGGAGGAAGTACACAGCTGTTCACTAGTTCGTTATTTCCAAACATCAAGAGTGTGTGTAGTCTGGGTCTTTCCAGTACTTCAGCAAAACTATTCAGTGTGAGGGGATCAACAAGCACCTTCATTTTAGTAGGCAACAATAGGGAGTGAAAAAAAAAAGACTCAATTTTTCTGTCAAGTCATTCTAACTTTTGTTTGGGGATATTTGCTGATGGATAACTCATTTTTGTGTTCCGTTTAATGGAGGAATGGACACAAATGTGTCCATACAGTGCAGGAAGGAGAGTTTCTCTTGTGAACTAGTCCAGTTTTGAGGTTAGAGTTATGATTTTTTTTTATTGGTAATAGTGCCTCCTATGAGGTTTGGAAGAAGGCAGAGAATGACTGTTTGTTAGGCTTTGAAAGTTAATTGTTGAGAAATTCCCAAACATATGCTGGTTAATGGATTTGATGTCAAAACCGAAATGATTGATGGAGAGGAGGACATTTTTTAAGAGTGCAGCTTGCAGTCTGACTCCTTTGAGTGCCCTTAAGGGAGACCAATTTGCAAAGCTAGAATGTACTATTGCATTTGACTTAGTTGTAGCATTTACATAGTAATGCTTTCAGTTTAACTGGGGAGTGTTATTTTAAATGCTATACATGCTGCATATAAACATGTCTGAATGAGTTATCTTTTGTGTTTACTGTTTCTCAATGTTGTTTATGTGACTATTTGAAACTGTTGTTTGCCAGTCCTTGCCTTCATTATAATATACTGTCAGCAGGGTCCCTTGACGGGGAAAATGATGCTCCTCTTGTGCCCTTAGTAAAACATTCCTAATGTTTGAGGTTTACACCAGTTCTGTACCAACATAAGCTCTTTCTCCTAGATATTCAGGGCAGTGGTTTTCAGGTGTGTTGCCTTGGTTTCCTGATCTTTAAAATAGCACATAACCTTTGGTAGGCCTGAGAATTTTCTATTTGTGTAGGTTCTGACTTGAATAGAGCTAACCTACTGAATAAGATGTAGGGCAAGGCTGGAGAGATGGCTCAGAAGTTAAGGTTCTTGCTTCTAAGACCTAACTGCTCAGCTGGCCCATGTTTAGTTCCCCAGGACCCATGTAAAGCCAGATGCACAAAGTGGTGCATGCATCTGGAGTTCATTTGCAGTAGCTAGAAGCCCTGATGGACCCACTCTCCCTCCCTCTCTCTCTATCTCTCTTTCCTTGCAAATAGATATAAATATTTAAAAACTACAAAACATTTTTTTAAAAAGATGTAGTGCAGACATGATCAGCTTTATTTTCTATTATGACTTAATTCTACCTCTAGTAATCATTTTGCCTCTGTTTGTTACATGCTTTCCTCTGCCGTCATGAAGCTTCCCCTCAAGACTATAAACCAAAATAAATCATTTTGTTCTATCAGATGCTTTTGGTCAGGTGTTCCCCCCAAATCAGAAGATAACTACAATGGAAAATTGGTGCCATTAGACTGGGCTGTTACTGATAGAAACCTGACCATGTAGCTTTTGATTTCTTGATCCTTTGGAACTGATTTGTGAGAGGAATGTGGAAATATGTGAAACCTTGGTTAGGTGATACCTTGTAGTGCTGTTAGTAAAGCCTCATGGATTCTTACGAGAGTCGAAAGACCTAAATGCAGAAAGAACTATGCACTATGAGGCTTGGCTTAGGAGGGGAAGAAATTTGTTTGGAAGGTGATAGAAGTAGTTTGAGTGAGAGACTTCTGCATTCTCCCTGTGTCCTGAGAACTGAAGCAGGGTTGAGTTTAGAAGAAATGGACCAGTGTAGCAGGCAGGTATGGTACAGAAATAAATGAAAAATTTGGACAGGAGATAGTAGTCCATTTTAGCTACAATTGTTTGAGATATCACCACCACTGAGATTGGCCCAGCTGCATTACGACAGTGGGAAGAATATTGAAGGTGTTTTCCTGCTCTTCAAAGCTGGCTTTATTTTCCCCTGGATTAACAAATTTGGTCAGTCTACCTGGAGTTATAGAAGTATAACAAATACAGGAAAGATGGATTGTTGGCTTTGCAACATGGTTGTTCAGAAATGGCCACTGGGTGATGCGAGGCAGGATGATTGGAATTGATGCATGGAGGCCAGATAGAGGTATGAGGATAAATTGTGGATTGCAGTGGAGACTTTAGGATTTTGGAGATGCCAGGACTATGGGACAGCTGCCTGGAAAGCTGTTGGCTCCAGGTGGAGTTTTCCCCAGGCTGTAAGCAGCCTTGAGGAAGGGGCAAAATTGGAGCACCAAAGAATTTATTATGGATTCTATAAAGCAGACATTGAGCTGCAGGATTTAATATTTGCCCTGCTTGTTCTAGATCTTTTATCAGCTTATTTGTTCCTTGCTAAATCCAATGCCATCTTTTGCAGTGTGAATGTTCACTTTGTGTCATTATGTGTATGTATCTTGTGTTTTGGTTTTATAGATTCATAGTTAAGAGACTTTGGACTATGGGGATGTTTGAACAGTTTTGAGACATCATGAAATAGTTGTGACTTTATGGGGGCCAGGGGCATAATGTGGTGATTTGAATCAAATGTCCCTCATAAACTCATATGTTCTGAATGCTTGGTTTCTAGCTGGTCACAATTCGGGAGATGGAGCCTTGCTGGAAGAGGTATGTTTCTAGGAGTGGGCTTTGAGATGCTCTGCCCAGTCCCCCCTTGCCAAAGCATGGCTCACTCTCCTGCTGCTGTTTGCTGAGGTGGATGTTCAGAGGTGATGTTCAGTGTCTGCTTATGCTATGCATTGCCCTGCCATCATGGAGCTTCCCCTCAATACTATACACCAAAATAAATCCTTGCCTCCCATCAGCTGCTTTTGGCTGTGTGTTTTGCCCGGCAATGAGAAGCTAACTGTGAAGCTTGTTAGGAGGCTCTAGAGGAGAAGTGTTGGGAAAGGGGGAGGGGAATACAAGAGGTCACAGGTGACAGGAAGGTAGAATGGAGGCTATGCAGGGAGAGGCCACAAGCAGAGGGGGGAGCAGGAGGGAAGGGAAACACAATTTTTTTTTGTTTAAAAAATATGCCATAATAAAACCCGTTATCCCAGAAAAAGACAGCACATAACAACAACAACAAACCCCAGAGGAATGGCTCTAAATTTAGTCTTTGAACTGCCTCCCAACTCCTGTCAAGTGAGGAAAATGTTCCTTAATTAAATTTGAAATTTTATGACCTGTAAGCTAAGGTCCTTTACTAGCTCTGAGGATGAAAATGAAGCCTAGTGAAAATACTTAATGAAGTTGTTAATGAAGAAACATGCCAAGAGAAGCCTCATACCTGAGCTGGTAGCAACTGAAGGTTCTTTTCTATCTCTTAGGACCGTGATGCCTGTGGGATTTGATTTATGAGATCCATCGTGCTCTCATTTCATGATATATCTTGGGCCGGTCATTAGAATTGGCTTTATTCTTCTGCATAATCAGCTTTTCCAGGCAAGGAACCAGAATTAATTGTAAGACATTATGAATTATTCCCTGTGGTTGTGAGCCAAGAACCCTGCAATGAAAAAGTTAACTGGCTCTAACACTTGGCTTAAAGTATATTGGAATGAAAGCCAGACTAAACACTGTGAGTTGTGCCTGAGTTTTAAGTTACAAGCAAGGAGAAACTATCTTACCTAGTTGTGTTGGCTACTTTCTCATTCCTGTAAACAACTGTGAAAGCAACTTATGGAAGGAAAGATTTATTTTTGTCTTATGGTTTTAGAAGTCGAGCTCATCTTGGCGGGGAAGGCATGGAGCAGGAGCGGGAAGCTGGTTCATCACATTGGCAGACAGGAAGCAAAGGATTAACCACAAGTGGTGCCAGGCTATGAAACTTCAATGTCCACCTACAATGTCTCCATTAAGGCTCTACCTCCGAACCTGCCACAACCTTCCCAAACAGTGTCACCTGCTGGGGACCACCTGTTCAAACACACAAGCCCAGGAGGGACATTTAAGATTCAAGCTCAGCACTAGTCTAAGCAGATGGAAATTTGGGGAGGGATATTAGATGGCCCATATGATCATAATTAGGCTGGAGAAGCAGACTCTAAGCTGATTCCATCCATTAGGACCAGAATATACAATACACATGTCACCCGTAAAATCAGCTTGGGAAGGAGATGCTGCTCTTCCCAGTCACAGGTGCTCTCCAGTGCCACCAGCCACACTTCATGCAGGAAAAATGGCCCAAGCAGGAACTCACTGTTTCTGGCCCAGTCAACACAAGACCACCAAACCCACTGTTCCTAAACCAAGACAAGGGACAGCCCTGTTCAGCCAATTCTTCATGTGACTCATTTCCCCCCAATTCAGCTATTTATATGTCTGCACCTCAGCATAAAGGAACCTGGGAAATAGTCATTAAAGAAAGTTCTTTGTTGGGAAGGCAGAATTCATGGAATTTAGAACTATCAGTGTAGAGACGGAATCCTTTCTGGAAGTCACTAATGACAGTTTTTCATTGAAGTAAAGGAATGCTCAGACAGGCATACTAACAAAGATGGTTATAGGGCTATCAGACAGATTCTAAAAATTAGGAATATACCAACTTCGAAGGTAAAGAACAAGAGGAAACATGGCAAAAGTCCTTAAAATGCTATAACAGGCACTATAAATGACCTTGATCATTAAAACTGTAGCTTATTTCAGTATACAGGCTCCTTAACACACAAAGTTCCATACTTTTAGGTGTCAGCATAGTTTAAATTTATCAGAACTGACATTGTGTATAATAAATTAATTCAGAAATGAGAAATGAAAAGTAGTTTTTAAACTTGATTGTATTATTGACAAAAAAAAAAAAACAAAACCTAGTTTTCCGATAGCGGCTTTGCCATGCCATGGAGATGACATTTGTTTCTTTACTTATTATTTAAATATGACAGGGTATTTTCACATATTTATAGGAAAAATCCTTTGTTTGAAACAAGGCAATAAGAATGAGGTTAGAGCCAGAGAAATAAAGGAATTAAGGAGCAGTCAAGCAACAATCACCTTTTAAAATTCTAGATATACTCAAAGAGGTACTGTTTGTGACCTGTAGCTCTTAGATGTCTTTCTCTAGCCTTGGAGGTGGTTTCCATATCTTATACAGATAAACTTTCTGCTGAATACTTGAGGGTACCTTCTTCAGATTTCTGTTTTTTTTTTTAAATGTGTGTACCTGTTTTTTCTTGGTTATTTGGTCCTCTAATTTCCAGCTTCATTTTTCTTCAACCCTCAGTTTGGTTCCTTTGTGTCAGAAAACCCTTTGATTTTGCCTCAATTTTCCCTCTCTGTTCTGTGAACTAAAAACTCTTCAAAGACAATAAGCTGTGGTGGTATTGATTCTTAACTATTTGTTTCTATCTCTAGTGATAACTATCATTCATTGCTTGGTATACAGTGTCTAGAAAATTTGTTCTCCATAATTAATATCAGATAACTTTTTTCAAGTGAAGGGCAAGTCTTGTTCTTGCTATTCAGTTTTGCTTGGAAACAAGAGTCCATATAACATGATGTTTAGTGGTTATAACCATAGGCAGGCTAGAGAAACAGACTCTAAACTGATTCCATTCTGTCCCTTGATTTTTAAGGTAATTACTCAGTTAGCACTGACTACTTCTCCTTCTCTTTCCATATTGTACATTTTTTTTTACAAAATAAATACTGGCTTTAGCATCTTTTTACCTGGGACTGTGATTGTGTCTTTTATGCTATATAGATACAGGATGCTCAGAAAGTTGAGACAAACATGTTTGCCTCAATGATCTTATTGGCTCTATGAGTATAGCATCTACCCAGATCTATAAACTATCACCAGGGAAAGAAGGCCTACATTCATCCCTTATGTGATTGTTTTCTCATGAAGGATTAATAGAAAGAAATCTGTGCTGATGTTTAAGAAGGGCTAATGTACTTCCAATCTGATGAGACATTTCTTATAAGAACAGTTTCACGCTCCCTGTGAGAGC
>PVHP010006971.1:6285-58479 GCA_004024765.1 Zapus hudsonius | reverse complement strand
GCAAATGGGAATGGGGAGGAGGGGGAGAGGCAGGTGGCTGGGAAACGAGATGGGAAGCTATTTCAATTGGAGAGCTAAGTGTGCAGGTTCATTCCCCTTGATCTAGTCTAAGACATTTTAAATGAAGTCTAGAAGAAGAAAAAAAGGAAAGAAAAGAGGTCAGGGCAAGACCATGAAGCTTTGGTTTCCACAATGTGAAAAGAATTCACTCCTCCAGGGACAAATTAGGCAGATACAGAGCTCGGAAGTCACTGCTCTCCTTGGCAATGTGATATAGTGGCTAGCTTCTCCACCTCTCTGGGAACTATGTATGATGCTTTGAAGTACTATTTATGGCCTTCCCCGGGGTCTTCCTCTTGTTTCTTGCTCCCAGGAGAAAAGTTGAGTTGTTTGGGTGAGAAATTTAAAATCTGAAAAGCTAGAGGGACTAACTCATATGGAATGGCTCACATAGATTGCTCTCATATTCATAAAGTAACTTGGCAGTTTAACTCTTTCAGTTAATCAGTTCATGAGTTTTGATAAAGGGGGCAGAATGAGATGAATGGAAAAAGAAGAGGAAGAACAGACTGGAATAAATTAAAAGTACAGACTATCAGTTGAGACACCTCAAAATTATCATATATATGTATATATATTCAAACATTGAAGGATATACAAGATATTAAAATAACCCCAAAATAACACAAAACATTGATCTAGGAGAAAGAAGACTGAAACTAGGAAGCATACAGTTAAGGGGAGTTTCTAAACTAATTCAAACCTTTTAAAGCTCTTAGCAGTCACTGACATTATCTAACCTACTAAAATGCATTCAAAATTGAGGTGGTCACGAGAATGCAGTTGAGTCATTAAGTGGGAGAATCATAATCACTATAAAACCTGAACTGAACTTAACTGAGAATGGACCCACAGTATATGCTTTTTTCCATATAAACTTACCTAAAACAGAAACTATGTTAATCCCAATATTTTCTGTGTAATTAGTATTTAATGTAATTAGATGTTGGTTTTCTTAAATCCTCAAATGACCATTGTACATGTAGCTTAGTGGTAGTGATAAAGTGCTTGTTTTACTTGTATGTGGAAGGCCTAGAGTTCAATGCTGAACACACACACACACACACACACACACACACACACACACACACACACACAAGGATAGTGCTTCCCCATTTAAGAATAAGGTCAGTGAGAGCATGGGAAAGGTATAAATAGACTATTTGTTTTCCAGGGACACTCTTTTCATGAGAATAACTGAGTACTCCCTTGTCAAGACTGTTTTGAGCTGCTTGATGTGTATATGTGTGATTGCTTTATATATGCTAATAGCATGCTTATGCTATTTCTCTAAATGTTGCTAAGATAGCATAGAAAGAAAAAAGAATGCTTGGTTTTCACTCTAAGATTTTGTTTTCTTTGCCCTCAATCTCTAAAATTTCAAAGAATTCTAGTTTCAATGTGGTGGTTTGATTCAGGTATCATCCATACACTTAATGTGTTCTGAATGTTTGATCCCTAGCTGATGGCAGTTTTGGAATTGGAACCTTGTTGGTGGTGTGTTGTTAGGATGGGCTTAAGGGAATTATAGCTGGCTTCCCCTTGCCAGTGTTTGGCACACCTTCCTGCTGCTGTTCGCAGTGCTGTGGAGGAGGTGACATCCACCACTCTGATCATGCCATTGTTTTCCCTGCCATCATAGAGTTCCCCTTCAAGTCTGTAAGCCAAATTAAACTCATTCCTCTAATCATCTGCTTTTTGTTGGGTTCTTTGATGCAGCAAAGAGAAAGTTGATAACAACAGTTTTGGTACCAGAGAGTGAGGAAGTTCTTTGCTGCTAGAACCTTAATTCTGTAGTTTTGGCCTTTGGGAACTGATTTGCAGGAAGAATATGGATGGATTTGAAACTGCAGCCTAAGAGACACCTTGCAGTACTTAATGGATTCTGCTCAGAGTTGAAAGACCTGAATGCAATAAGAACTATGCACTGTGGGGTTTGGCTTAGGAGGGTGAGAAAGAACTTTGTATGGACTGTGCCATGAACAGTTTGCATGAGGTGCTTGCTGGTTCTGTCAGCCTGTTTCTTGAGAACTTGTGCAGGGTTGCTTTGCATAGAAATGGACTGGAGTGATGGGACAGAGATGGCACGGAAAGGAATGAAAACGTTGGGCTGAAATTGCTGCCTGCTCGGCTGCAATTGTTTGCGAGATTACAATCGTTGAGATTGGGCCAGGTGATCTGCATTGGGACAGCAGGAAGAATGCAGACTCTTGAAGTAAGGGGCCTGAATGCTGAAGGGGGTTTCCTGCTCTTCAAAGTTGGCTTTGTTCCTCTCTGGATTAACAAATTGGTAGCCCACCTGGTTCTATGGAGTATAACAAATGCAGGAAGAAAGGGTCTTTGGATTTGCAACACAGCTTTGTTTTTTGGTAACGACCATAGGCAGTGTGAAGCAGACGTGTTGGATTGCGTATGTTGAAGCCCAATGGAACCATGAGGACGAAACATGAGTTGCAGTGGAGACCCAGTGAAATGCCAGGATGGCTGCCAAGGAGAACTGTCATCACAAGGTGAAGTTTTCCTGAACTGTGTGTCACTGAGATGGAGGGGCAGAATAAAACTCCATGAGACTTGTTACTGGATAGGATTGTTGGAGTTGGAGATAGAGTTTGATGTTTGTACTGTTTGTTTTAAATCTTGTATTGGTTCAACTTGTCTTTATTAGGCCCAATGTTATCTTTTGCAGTATGAATGTTCTGTGCCATGATGGTTTTTGTTTTTTTGTTCGTTTGTTTGTTTTGGTATCATGGCTCAGTTAACGATATTGGATTGTGTGGGTGTTTGAATATAATTGGAATTGATAAAAAATATGGGGACTTTTGTAGTTGAGCTGAATGCATTGCATTTTACATCACACATGATTATCATTGTATGTGGGCCAGGGGTGAATTATAGTGGTTTGATTCAGTTCTCCCCCATAAAGTTAATATGTTCTGAATGTTCGATGCCCAGCTAATGGCACTTTTGGAATTGGAACCTTGTTGGAGATGTGTTGTTGGGGGCAGGCTTATGGAGGTTATAGACAGCTTCCCTTTGCCACTCTTTGGAGCAACTTTATACAGTTGTTTGCAGTGTTGTGACAGAGGTGATGTCCACCCTCTGCTCATGTCATTTTCCCTGCCATCATGGAGCTTCCCTTCAAGTCTATAAGCAAAAATAAACCCATTCCTTCCATCAGCTGCTTTTGGTTGCTATTTTTGTTGCAGTAATGAGAAAGGTTCACTACAACAATTAATAATATCTTTATTACCAAAATAAAAATATTTGACACTAGTCTTTAAATACTTCACAATACATGTTGATTTGATTTTCAACTATCTGATTATCTTAATTATTTTGTTATGACAAACACTGAGATAAGAACAAATATTTTGGCTCACAGTTTCTGAGATCTTAGTCCAACATTAACAGAAGATAGTGGTGGTATAGAATAGTTTACATCATGGCAGCCAGAATCAGAAAAAGACAGTACTATACTGTGGGCTTCTTCCTTTTCTCCTTTACTCCCATAGGCCTACACATTTAGAATGGGTCCCCTACTTAATCGTCTCTGAAAATGCCTTCATAGATATATACAAAGCTGTGTTTTACGGATCTCCAAGATAATTCTTAACACAGTAAAGGTGAGAATCAGTATTGACCATCACAATGATACAAATGATGTCCATGTTCTCTGTGACCACCTGGTTCCTCACACTACCACCTAACACAAAAGGAGAAACAGGTATGCACGTGTGTGACTGTATACAAAATATTCTTTCTTTCTCTCTCTCTCTCTCTCTCTCTCTCTCTCTCTCTCTCTCTCTCTCTCTCCTCTTTCACAGCCACATCCACACAGACTACTACCACCACCATATCAAATATAAGAACTCTGGAATAAAAATTATTTTTACTTCACCAGATATTCCTGAGATTATGCAAATATAGGAGATAACAATTCTTACCACTGAATTATGGAATTATTAAAGAACTACAATCACACTGAGCCACATAAAATCAGAATATTACTTACTATGGAGATGCTGACTTTCCTTATGTGGATGTTTTAATAGATTATTAATGATGGAAAATCTACTTTGAGAAATAAAAAGTGCTGCTTAAATTCTTTCAATGTATAGTTTCATAGACATGCTCATTAAAAAGATTCTGAGTTATTTTAATAAGACAAATCATTTAAAAAAAACACTATATATTAAACATTTCCTACAAATCCTGATCTGGGCCAGTTGATGTGTATTGGGACAGCAGGAAGAACGCAGACTCTTGAAGTAAGGGGCCTGTACAGATCTGTGGAAGTTCAGATTTGTGGAAGCATTCTGGGCAGTTTCTGGTATCTCCCGTTTTCTGCTGCAATGAAGGTGAGTCATGCATAAGGTCTCTGAGCTACTTTCCAATTGTTTCAGAGGGAGTGGATTAGGAGCAGGAGAAAAAGAAGTAAAATGTTCCCCAAAGGTAGCAATGTCATCTTTTTAATCTCGGAACTGCTATACAATTGTGGCTTGTAAAGCCCTAGTCTCAGAAGAGTCAAGAATTCTGCAGAGATAATAAATTAAAATGATTCCAAGAAAGGCAGTTTTCATGTTCACATTGCATAAATGGAAAATGCTGAGTATGAAGAGAATGAGAATCAAATAACAGACAGAAAACTAATGACTATTTCAGCCTACACAGGAGGAGGAAGGGAGGAAAATGCAGGGAAGGAGAGGCTGAGAGAGGGAAGGAGATGAGAGAGCAAAAGATAGAAACTTAAAAATATTTTCAACATATTTCCTGAGATTTTCAAACATACTACAGTATAAGTTAAAATAAGAACCTCGTTTGGAAGAGAAGATAAATAGCTCAGATAATTCGCTTTGCTGACCCTTACCAACACCCTATCCCACCCATGCCCTTCTGTACCTTTATCAGAATAGATAGGTTTCAACTTCAGAAGTAGACAGTATTGTATGGAATTAAATTTTAGAGAAGCTCCTTCACTAACTCACCAATAATTGATCAAATGTATCTCTGTTGATCAGGATTCTGCTAGGAACCAAAGCTATAGATCTGGAATTCTTATTCTAGGAAATTCCACAGTACACCCCTGCAATGATGGTTATGAAGGCCCTTATCACAGCAGCATTCCAGGGACTTAATGATATATGACCAAGAAGGTAGGCATTGGCCTGAGATTACACGCTAAGAATATTAATTATAAGGAATGTATTATTAAATTATTCCATATAACTATGATGAAAGTAACACCACACATACTGACAACCCTGATTGAATATAGAGAATCATTTTTTCTTAAGTATTCCTATGCTTCAGAGCCATTGCCTACCTCTAAGTTCAAATCCAAGCTCCATGTCTTCAAATTTTGTAACTTTTGGCAAGTCACTTCTTTATCTGCACAGCACCTCAGCTTCCTAATGATGAAAAAATAGACATAATAGAACGTCACTATAAACCTGTGGTGAGACAGAAATAAGTCCATATGTACGTATAGTTATCCACAGGTTTAGGATAAACTAACTGAAGACATAATTTGCTAGAGTTGCCATAATAAAATTCTACAGATTAAGTGAAGTCATGTAGGCAACAGAAATAATTGTCTCATAGTTCTGGAGGCAGGAAGATCAAGAGCAAAGTGCCATCATATACATGACAATGTCACAATTATCCCTCAGTTTGTGGGCCTGTATTTTAATCTTTGTTCTAAAAACTTACCAATTACCCTAGGATATCATTGAAATATCAAAGCTCATGGTTATGAAAGAGCCCAGTGTCTGGGACACAGAGACATATCCAATACTATTGAGCTATATATAGTATGCAGAACAAAGACATGTATGTGAAATGGGTAAATTGAAGTCTTGCTATGGAAGGATTTCCATGCCAAGTAGGGAGGTTACATTTTCCATATAAAATGAGTCCAAAAACAGGAGTCAAATGGTTAGTTTTGTTTTAAAGAAATTTCACTGTGATGGTCTGGAGTATTTACTGTTGAAAGATTCACCTATTAAAAGTATATCACAGGATAGGCAATGGAAGCTGTGCTGAATGGGGGGAAGAGGGACATGGGAGAAAAGGGTGACATAGTCTGAATTAAGTTGTCATATTTATAGCCAGTTAGAGTGGGGACTCAAGAAAACAATGAAACAAGGCAAAGGATGATGTCACTTTTGAAAGGTGTATCGGCTGACACAATTGAGATATCCAAGACTATGGCTGGAGTGGAAAACACACTGAAGTCATCTGGACCCTTATCTCATTAGACAGCTCACTATCAGGCTAGAGTGAGGACAGCTACACAGCCCATTTGGAGTTTAGTTACTTAGAGCAAAAATGCAAAGATTATCTTTTTAAAAATATTTTATTTACTTATTTGAGAGAGACAGAGACAGAGGGAGCGAGAGAGAGAGAGAGAGAGAGAGAAAGAGAGAGAGAGAGGCAGAGAGAGAATGGGCGTGCCAGGGCCTCCGGCCACCACACATGAACTCCAAACACATGTGCCCTCTTGTGCATCTGGCTTTTATATGGGCACTGGGGAATTGAACTAGGGCCCTTCTGTGTTGCAGGCAAATGCCTTAACCTGACTCCTTGGCTATCCATAACTCCCTACCCAATGGACTGATCCAGACTGCCCACAGAGGAGGATATCAAGCTGATTGGGGACAGTGAAGAAGGAAATTGGGGAAATGGGGATACCAACACATTATTTGCTCATTCAGTGTATCTAATTATAGATAATTAAAAAAGCAAAGGTTAAAAAGATGGATTTTTGTTCCTCAATAAAATGGTGAAATACAAAGTTGTTTTAAATGTCTTCATTATCCATAATTAGAAACATTGTATGAGTAAATCTTATTAAGGTACCCCCATTTCCCTCCTCCCTGTTCCCAATCCACTGGGGATCCTGCTCGGTGGGCATACTGTTACAAAGTTTTTGATGGAAAAATCTAAATTTGAATAATCAAAAATCAGAGCCCTAATTATGAAGGACAAGTTTGAAGCTTAAATAGCAAGCACAGGAAGGTCTGATCATGGACAGAACCATTTTTCTACATACCTAAAACAGAGTAAAAATTTCTCAGTCTAATGAAAAAAAAATACCCAGGCTGGTAAGATTGCTCAGTGGTTAAAGTGTGCAAAACTCAAGGACCCGATTTCAACTTCCCAGCACCCATGTAAAGCCAGATGCACAAGGCGGTGCATACACCTAGAGTTTGTATGCAGGGGCTAAACGCCCTGGCATGTCCCTTCTCTCTGTCTGTTTCTCTTCTATTTCTCTCTGCTTACAACTAAATTAAAAAAAAATCTTTTAAGAAAATACTGATAAGCAGCACTGAGAAGTAGGTTCTGTACTGGACTAAAACTTTTTTTAATTGATTGCAAACAAAAGCAAATTTATTACATGATGTGTCAAATAGAGAATGAGACCCTATAAGGAGTAGAGTGTGAGTATAGAAACTTTTAATGTGAAAGGGAGAGCTTAAAGACAATACTATGCTCAGGTTGGGATTCAGGAGCAGTATACACTTAAGAACCCTTACTAGTTTGGTTTAGTATTAACAGGGTACAAAACAAGGTACCAGTCTCTCCATTCCAGAGTGTTGGGACAGCCTCTGAAATAAATGTCAGGGAGTCATCAGATGTGTGCTGTGTAATGAGTATAGAATGACCTCTCTGGGAGAGTCTTGAGATGAGATAGAGCACAGCCATCTCAGAAGGTGCTACCCAGGTCAAACTGTAATGTAGGAACAAACATTAGTGAGACTGCTAGACAGGTACCATAAGAGTCACCATAGGTCAGTTAGAGCCCTAACTTCCTGTCCCACCCACATGTCTACAAGTGAACCTGAAATCTAAATACACCCTCAGAAAAGTGTCAGAGTAATAACCCAAGTATTATACATAGATGCTGTTTCTAAATTCATGATAGTGAAAGAGTTGTGTCTACAACCCTCACTATTCAGAAATCTAGAAAACTATTTTCGTTTGTATCTGTATGTATGGGTGAGTGGTGTGTGGTGGGTATGCCTATGATTGGGTAAACATGTGTGGATGCACATGTGTGTGCATATAAGTGTGGAAGCTAAAAGTTTACATTGGACAGCTTTCTCAATTGCTCTCCAACTTTGTTTTTGAGACAGTCTCACACTCAAACTAGAGCTCACCAAATCCTCCAGACTCTACAGCTGGCAAGCCCTGGGCCTTTCTATCTCTGCTTCCCTTGATTTGGGATTATAAATACACACCACCTGACCTGGCTTTTGTGTAGATGCTAGGATCCTCATGCTACCCACTAGACTGTTTCTCTGAAAATTTTAATTTATATTTTTTTCCAATTTTGTTATTCTAACAACATATTTAAAGATAGTAAGTTGGAAGTTTTTAATGCCTAAATTTCAATTATCCATGCATTTTCTAGCCAGGCCACAAATACAATGGCAAATAGATTTTGTGATTAGTATTTGTATATAATACCTTAATCCCTCTCTCAACAAAAACAAATAATGAGTGAAATACCTAGTTCTCTCTGTTAAAAGACACAAGGTTTTTCTTATTCTGGTTTTAGCAGACTTAAAAGTTTCTGAAATTGTTTCATTTGAAAAGCTTCCAGAAAGTCGATTTTCAAAGCTCCTGTTCCATCCTTAAGTGTTGCAGGGTGAAACAGACTGAACATAATGGGTGATTGAAAACCCAAGATCTCTTTTGCTGCTGAAGCATTGAGCAAACAAAGGAATTCCAATTCAACCAGTCATGGTATTGATATCAGACTTCTGGGAAACTCCCAAGGCTGGTAAGCCTTCTTTATTAACTACCAGAGCAAATGTCTACCATCACCATCACGTCTATTTGCAGTCTGTGATAGAACACAGTAGTGGAGTCACAGACAGACCTGGGTCAGATCTTGGCTCTGCCTATGGGTATGTGGGTGATCACAGTCATGGAATTTCACCTCCCATATATCAATTTATTTCAGTAAAATGGGAGAGATATCTCCCTTTATTGAATGGATTTGAGGACTGTTGTAGCTCCTTTCGTATTGCTGGGACAAGACACCTGACCAGAAGCAGCTGATTTGGGTTTACAATCCCAAAGGGAAGCTGCATGATGACAGGGGAAAGATGGCAGAGCAGAGGCTGGACATCACGCTGCCACATCTGGCAGAATGCAGCAAGAGAAAGAGCTGGGGACATCTTCCAACCACCACCAAATGGGGAATCATACGAGAGTCTAGAGCAATGTCTGTCACATAGGATTTTGATTCATAAGGAATTTATGTACACTTATATGGCCGAATGCTATTGCACGCTTTCTTCTCTCTTGCATGTCTCATGGAGATAATGATGATGTCTGCGAAATTGTGTGATGGAAGTTCATATAAAGACTTTTAAACACCTTAAAAAACATAGAAATACCACAGTGACCTTCACTCCCAACTCTCTCTCATTTAAACCATCCTTAGAGGAAATATTTGAAATAGAGTGATACTTTTATAGCATATTCCCCTTGTTAAATGCTGGAGTGGGTGCTGAACTATTACAAACTCCCACATTCCAGCATCCATGCATGAAATACTCGGAGTGGTTTGGGCAACAGTATCCAGTTAATCCTTGAGATTTTGAGGTGAGTTTCAGTGATTTACAGAAAGAGAGTTGACTTATTTAGATTCAAAACCAACATGGAAGGACTCTATCCCAGTGATTACCTACCCAACTTACTATGCCCAAAATCCATTTAACAGTCAATAAAAGTATTTCTTCTATATTTAGTGAAACTATTTGATCATCTTATGAGACCTAACATAAAAAAAACTTTCATATATTTATTTGTGTGTTTGTATATATATCATTGTGCAAGTGTATGCTGTATGGGTTTCTGCATCCCACAGTGCACAAGGAAAATGTCAACTGGTTTGTGTTCTTCCTCCTGTTTTGAGGCAGTTGACACTGCAGATGAATGACAGACTAGCTGACCCTAGAAATTCTTATTCATTTGGCTGTACCTTCCTTTGTTATGGACATATTGGGACCACAGATCCATGAGCCACTTGGGGTCTGGCTTTACATAGGTGCTGAGGAATTGAACTTGTGTCTGTAGGCTTTGCAAGCAATAGTATTTAATGGAAGAGCTATCTCCACAGGCAAGACCGGACATTTATTGAATACCTACTATGTGATAAGGCTTTCACAAATTCCATGTTTTAATTAATTTAACTAAAACCACAAACCATTGGCATGAAAAGGAGTATTGTTTCATCTTACAGAGGAGGAACCCAAGGCACGAAGAGGGAAAGTGAAAAAAGTGCATCACAACATTATCAGCAGGAGATCTGGGATTTGTATCCAGTCAGTCTGACATTTGAATATCTGCATGAAATTATGAACAAAAGACAGACTTTGAGAGGTTTTTTTCCTTCAGGTTTTATTAAAGGAGCAACTGCTCAGGTCTGGACCCTTACTTCTTTGTTGAAATGTGTCTCCATAATGGCAGTGTTGAGAGGTGTGGAGTTTTGTTGGCAAAACCATAGATCACTGGAAAGGCATGTATAGGACTCTGGCTTCCTCCTGGACCTCTTGCTGCAGCCTTGATCATGAGGTGCATGCCCTGCTCTGCTGCATACTCCTTCCTTCCTGCAGCACCTAACCACAAACTCAAAGAAACACAGCCAACTGATCATGGACTGGAACCTCCAAAATTGTGAGCCAAAATGAACATTTGTCTCTTTATACTTTAATTTTTCCAGGTATTTTGTTATAGTGGTGGAAGCCTGAGTTAATACAGTTGGAGATACAAATTGCTGCAATAATGAATACCTAAGACCCAGAAAAGGAGAAATGTCACAGGAATAAGAGACCAAAGATATCAAAGAAATACTTCAGTAACTTCAATGTTTTATAAGTATGTTATCCTAGGGACAGAATCTTCTTGGATGACTTTGCTAGGCATCCCCCATCTTCCATACCCCACTAAGGGCTCCTTCATGAAAGCAAAGTGTATGAAAGAAAACAGTTAATATCACACCTCAGGAATTGTCCTCCAATAGCATTGATCTAAAACCCCATGTGAGCCAGGCCTATGAGCTCCTATCTGTAATATCAGCTCTCAGGAGGCTAAGACATGAGTATTGTCATAAGCTTGAGGCCCAAATGGGATGCATAGTGACTTACAGACTAGCATGAGCTCTAAGGTTAAATCCTATGTGAAACCACATCCTAAACTCATTAAGATTATTTCCTGATAATTTATTTGTAACAACCATTTTAGAAAATGCTCAATGAATATGATATATTTTACTAAATTTACTTTTAAATCTATTAAAGATTATAGTTCAAACTAATGAGCATTTATTATACTACTGTCTTCACACATATAAATTCTAAATGCTATCCAAATGTCCTATTTTTTTTCCTAGAGTAAATGTCAGGATGTTGACAAATGCTTTATTAGAAATAAGCTGTGCATAGAATTAAAGAATACTATTTTTCTCTTCAGCAAACAAGGGCTATTTTGAGCTACATTCTAATGAGTAGCATAGCTTTCCTGAGTGATTTACAAATCTCAGGGCTGCATAAATCAACATGAGTAACTACATATTCCATAACTCAAGATCTTGCTTTCTTAGAAAATGAAGGAGATAAGCAAAAGGAAACTAACTACATCCTTGGGAGGTATGCAGGCCTAGTGAAGCCCAAGGTAGGGTGGTCTCAAATCTTAGTATGAACCAATGTTCACATCGGTTTCTTTAATTTTTTTACTTCTCATTGATAATATTTTCTACAGACAGATGATGTCGCCAGAAAGCTGCACAAATGCTCCTTAAATTATGATGGGATAACATCCTAAATTGAAAATATCATAATCTATGAAAATTTGACATACCTCACCTACCATACCCCATAGCTTAGCACCACACTGTATACCTTCTTGTTCATGTGGCTGCCAGAGCTGCTGCTAGCTGTGGACTACCCAGAATCATGAGATGGTATTACAGTGTACATTGTCAAAACTCAAACTGCAGTTTCTACTAAATGAATATTACTTTCTCATCCTTATAAAATCAGAACGTCATGAAGTGGAAGCATGGTAAGTTGGGGATCAGTTATGCTACTGCCTCTCCCATTTCCCTCCAGATTCACTTCCCAGTGGTCCTTGAGAAGAGAAAAGACAGTATTATGTCAAGTCCAAGTTTAAGTAATGAACTTATATCCCCCACTTACATTGCACTGAAATCCTATTTTGACCACATTTTGAAATAGTTCCCTTTAGGTACAAGAAACCGAAACAAAAATTAGTATTGTTTTTTTATCATTACCTCTTCATTGCTGGGATAGAAACACCTGAGCAAAAGCAATGGATGGGAGGAAAAAATTCGTTTTGGCTTACAGTCTTGAGGTGAAGCTTCATGGTGGCAGGAAAAAGACGGTGAAGCGAAGGCTAGACATTACCTCTGCCATAGAAGGTGGGCAACACCAGCAAGAGAGTGAACCAAGCTAACACTGGCAAGCTAGGGTCTAACAAACCTCAAGGTCCACCCCCATCAACACCTCCTCCAGCAAGGCTCCATGTCCCAAATTGACAACAGCTGGGGACCCAGCATTCAAAACACATGAGTTTATGGGGAAACATCTGATCCAAACCACCACAGTTACAATGAGTGTTTTCTCTGGTTATCTGTGATACACATCCTACCACTTCTAAATCAGCGGTGTTATGCTATGTGACAAAAGCTTCCTTCTTATTCATTCAATATTGCTTCATGAGGCAATGTAATATATATATATATATATATATATATATATATATATATATATATATATATATATATATATATATATATATATATATCAATGATCAGGAAAAGTTCTCTATATTTGTCTTTTTTACATTCTAGAAAAAGAAGAAAGACCACAATTACACACACACACACACACACACACACACACACACACACACACACACAGATATAACTTCAGAGGAAAACAGAATACCGTCATAAGAAAAATGTTGAAAGCTGCTGATACTTCATGTAGGGTTGTCAGAGAGGGCTCTCTAAGGATCCAGCAATTTGAGATCTAAATGGTGTAATAGTCTACACATCAGAGAACAGAGACTTCTAGGCATAAAAAAAAAACTACAAGTTCAAAGGCAGAAATGTACAATCTTAGCCTGAACATCTGAGCTATGAGAAGGGAAGTGAAGTTGTCACAGAATAAGAGAAGGAAAAAGTCATGGGAAATGCCTTCCCCATCATCCAGAGCTTTAAGAAACAGTCTACAAAATCAAGATTATATTTCAAAGAAGTTAGAAAGTCTTGGGAGAGTTTTATAGAAAGGACTGGTGTGATGTAAGTAGACATTTTCAGACACTCCTATAGCTGATTGGAGAATGGCTTTGGGGTTGGAGGTTGGGGCCAAGGATGGCAGTGAGGAGGTTTTGGCTGTAGAAAAAGTGAAAGAGGATGTTGATCACATCAGTTCTGTAAAGCTGTGGGGAGTTATCAGTTCTAGGAAGTCACTGAAGACAACACCCAAAAGATTTCCTGATGGAGCTGGGCATGGTGGCACACGATTTTAATTCCAACACTCAGAGACTGAGGTAGGAGGATCACTGTGAGTTTGAGGTCAGCCTGAGACTAGAATGAGTTCCAGGTCATTCAGGGCTAGAGGGAGACTCTACCTTGAAAATAAAAATAAAACAATTCTTCATGGATTAGACATGGGATGTTGAAGAGACTGTCTCCTATGGCATTAAGGCTCGCTAGGAGTTGTAAACTCCTCACTGAGCCGGTCAATGAACTTCATCTAACATGAGAAAAATAAAACCCAAACTTACTGCAAGAAAAATATTATAGAACAATACATTATACAGGAATATAGTGTTATAAATTTTCATTTTACTTTGCATTTCTAATACTTTTCATATATTTTGTAATTTTATTTATTTGAGGAAGAGTGACAGATAGAAAGACAGACAGACAGACAGACAGACAGACAGACAGACAGACAGACAGAAAGAGGCAGACAGAAAGAATGAGTATGGGAGCTCCAGGGCCTTCAGCCACTGCAAAGGAACTCCAGACACATGCACCACATTGTGCTTCGGGCTTTCCTTAGGTACTAGGGAATCAAACCCCAGGTCATTGTGCTTTCAGGCTTGGCAAGCAAGCAAGCACCCTAACTGCTGAGCCATCTCTCCAGCCGTTCCCTTGTAATTCCTTAGAATTTACACCAAAATCTTCAAATGAGCTGAGTATATGCTAATTTCTTTGAGAGATTGCTTTCAAATTCTACTAAATTAAAAATTACTGAAGATTTCATCTGCTTTATGTCTAAGGCACTTAAATGAAAATGGGACACTTTCTGAACATATGTGACAACATATTGGATTCTTAAGGTATAATTCGTCAAAGGCTTCATCATGGAGCCTAATCTCTAGATTCTTGCCAATTAAAACGTTCTGTTGTCATTTTCTCCTGAGATTTGCATCCTACAACTTGTTTTCCTGTTCTTCTTTGTATACAGTGCAGGCAAGTGTGAAAATGAATTGCAAAATGGCCATTTTTAGTGAAGCTTTTGACTTGCATCACAATATGAGAAGGTCACAGTTTGTCAAACATGCCAACTGTTGCTAATATTTTATTGATTCTCATGAATATCATTTGAAACTATGCTAAGCAAATATCTTGCTGTATTTCCTACCTTTAGACATTGAGACTAGGATGTCAGCCTCCTGGTCCCCATCAAAATTAACTTTATGTTTTTGAATTTTGGTGTGTGACCATCAATCTATAATGAAAATGATGACAAAGATTGTTTTAAATGTATGTTATATCCATCTTCAGGTGTTATAGAGAAAACTTGTTATTGTACAACACATTTTACTGGAGTACTCTGTCACAGCTATTCCTGTCTAGTTAGAATATGAACATAGATAGACAGTTATACTTTTCTAATGTAAGTGGTTTTTTTCATTGTTATGACTACTGTGAATTGTGTAACTCAACTTTTCTTTCTTCATAAACTGTGAAAGATATTTTTTTAAACTACACAGATTGGGCTGCAGAGATGGTTCAGCGGTTAAGGTGTTTTCGTGCAAAGCCTAATGACCCAGGTTCAATTCACCAGTGCCCATGTAAAACCAGTGTGATGGTTAAACTTTTGTTGTCAACTCAACCTGTTTGGTAATCCACAGTAATCTTGGGTGAGTCTCTGAAGTTGCTTAAAGGAAGGATTAACTAAAGGAGGAGGTTTCTCCTACATAGTGAGTGGCCTCTCAGTTGGGGGCAGGATGTAAGGAAGCTCAGTATTCCTGACTCCCTCCACCCCCACCCCCTTGCCTGTTTGCTGGTGTGTGTGGGGGGGTGTTGGTGATGGCTTTATCTCTCTCTCTTTCTCTCTCTCTCTCTCTCTCTCTCTCTCTCTCTCTCTCTCTCTCTCTCTCTCTCTCGAGCTGTGAAATGGGGATAATCTCACTATGAAAGATGTGCAGGGGCATATGCATCTGGAGTTTGTTTGCAGCAGATGGAGGCCCTGGTGTGTCCATTCTCTCTCTCTCTCTCTCTCTCTCTCTCTCTCTCTCTCTCTCTCTCTCTCTCTCTCTCTCTTCTCTCTGTTTCTCTCTCTCATTCTCTCTCTCCCTATCTCTATATCTTGCAAATAAATAGTCCCATTAAAAATTACACAGATAACACTTAAGTAAATCATTATAGTAAACATCTCAGCATAATTTCTTCCCTCCTCTGCCCCCATTAGGTTTTATACATTCCTTGCAGTATTTATTTGAACTTTTTGAAAAATAAAAATCCTCTATGAATATTTGACTCCTGGTGACCTAATTTTTCCTCACTCAAAACTTGAGAGAGTTACGTTATAAAATCTCCAAGATGCTTTCCTTCTGTCATTGTAAATATTCAAATAGAAGGAATATGTACTTCAGCATGAGACAGAGAAAGGATTTTTGAATCAAATCCCAGAGTCAGCTGCTTATTACTTTCCCTACATATAAAACCAGATTGCTTCTGGAAATGGAAAATCCCATTCCCATCCTATCTTGTTAAATTGCAAAGTCATAATCAATTAGCTCAGTCTTCTTCAAGCTGTATTTGTTGAGTTCTTGGAACTTGTGAATATAGTTTAGGTGCCGATAGACCTCTATCAATGTGTAACATACATTTAAGCAATGTTCTTTGTTAGTTGAAGAGAAAATAATAGATAACAAAAAATGTATTTTAGCCAATCAGAAATTTCAGGGGAGCATTTTATTTTGGCCTGAACTATTACTTTGTGAGTCCAGAAAATGAAAAAGTAAAAACTGTTCCCTGGACCAGGTATTGGCACACATCTCACCAACAAAAAAAAAAAAAAAAAAGTGGAGGTTATAAAGGAACAAGAAAATTTGTAAGAATTGTCAATCTTTAGGCCATCAAAAAGCTATAAAATAATGCAGTTTTTAAAGTTCCTATACCAAGAGCTAAAACTGTGGCTGACTCTAAGAACTGACTCTATTTCATTTTCATATATCTCTGGCTTGATGTTCGAAAAGTGGTTTTCAGACTGAAAAGGATATTGAAGAATATTTATTTTGAGTTTCCCATCTTATAGAAGAGACTGAGAAATTGCAGCCAAGAGCCTCAAGGAGTGCATCTTCTACTCACTGGTCTTTTCAGGAAGCTGATTGTTGTTTGACACACCCTTGGGCCTTTGCTTGTGTCTTGTGCAACGAAAACATATTCAGCTGTAGGTCTTGGGAATCCTGTTCAACTTGTGGTCTTTGCTATACACCAAGCTTGTTTCTTTGTTGGCATTTGCCCTCGTCCATGCTTTCTTCCCAGTAAGCTCTTCTTTTAAAGTGAATGCCATACTGATTAGTAAAGATAGGAACCTTTACAATATATTAAAATAATGGGCTTTTGAAATTTCAACTCTTGCTATATAGTCTTTATATGATATCCTACCTTCATGATTATCATACATATAAGTATGATATTTTTGTATTTATATTGAGAATTTTAATATGTTAATGTAATAGAGTTTGATTATGATCCCCTTCTATTACTTTCTCCTCTCCCTTCCTTCTTCATTTTACTGAACCCCCTCCTTAATCTAAGTCGTCCTTCCTCTGTTCTGTCTCACTCCTTCTATCATCATTTAGATTAAAATGGAAAGAAGTGAGTTTGTAGAGATTTTTGAAACTTTCTTGGACCAAAAGAATAATACAAACCCAAAAGAGATAAAGCCATTAAGTGCATGAAGTTAATGGAAAGTTCAATGTAGTAACTAGAATTGAGTCAACATGCGGGAGACCAGCATGGGTGCCAGATTCCCATTTATGGGCCTCAATTCACAGATGTTTCTATCCAGTTGATCAGGAACAATAATGCTAAGTTGAAGAACTTGAAGAAAGAGCAGAGTATAAGTGGCATCTGGAAAGAGATGAAAGTCAAGTAAAAAAGAAAGGCAAAAGATTTACATGACCTGAAGAGAAACCAGAGTATTAGAGAGAGAAAAAAAGAATGATCCAAAGACTTATAGGATTGTGAGACCCTTACATTTTATACATGGCACAATAAAAACTCTACATAAACTGTGACCACTAAATATTTGTGCATTGTAATTTCTGGAACACTAAAAGATAATTCAAAGAAATACTAGGAAAGTCAATGGACTAGGTAAAAGAGAAGTTTAAAATGTCATCATTCAATATAAGAGGCTGGAAAGGAGAGACAGACAAGTAGTAAAAATATATAAGACGAGCAATAAAAAAAGATAAATGGTACACCGGAACCCAGGCATATCCTAAGGACATCAAATATGGATGAATTAAATTCTAATTGAAAGAAAAATGCTGCCAGCATAGATTTCTAGGATAAAGCACAATTATAAGCACTCTGAATAAAAGAAAAAGCTGAAAGTATATAATGGAAATGATAATATTTAATAAAATAGCTGCTTTTCAATGATGCATTATATATTAATGTTACATTATATATAATGCTAATATTAAACTTGTGGGGGAACATTGTATGCATATACAATGCATGTGTGTGTGGAGGTAAGATGTTGATATTGGCTGTCTTTCCCAATATTTTCTATATCATGTAACTAACAAAAGTCATAAAACTTGATATAACCTTGAGAGTGATAATCATCATAGTCATTTCACTTATTTGCTGACTGCAACTCAATCCAGAGTCTTGTACATGCTAGGCAAGGACTCTGCCACTGAGCTTCATCTCATCCAGTCTTGACTTCAGGTTCCTGTAGATTTATAATCCCTGATATGTATATGAAGAAGGAGGAATCTTGGGAAACATCTTAAAATTTTCCTAATGTCACATACTAAAAAATTAGTGAATCTGACTAAATATTTGCTGGATAGGAAGCTATTAACAAACATTGCATGTAATGACATTGATAGTATGATGAAAGCTATGGGTAATTCACAAATCACTTGAAGAGATGTTTTGTTTATATTCTCTGATTGTGGTTCAAAAATTAATTTTACTGCAGTGTAATTCTATTAGCTGTATGAGGAAAATATTGGGCACTCCTATCATCCTTTATGAGACAGATCCAAAAATCAAGCCTTGTAAGAAAATGTAATTCCTATGAAAACCAGATGGAAAAGTAACTGTCATATAATAAAAATCTCTGAGAAAATAAACTTTCAACACCATGTATTACAGATGACAGAACCAACATTGTACATCTTACCTGATAACCAATGGTTGATTGCAGAGAAAATGATTCATATAGTTGAATTGGGTTACCTATGTATGCTGAGATTACAATTCCATCTGGAATAATTGCTACTTAAAACATCTTCCTCTAAATCTATCACAAGGTCCTGATACTGCACTCAGTAAAAACTGTGTGCACAGCACTCAGGAGACCAAGGTATGAGGATGTCTTTGAGTTCAAAGCTATCCTGAGTGAATTCCAGGTCAGCCTGGGCTAGAATAAGACCTTACCTCAAAAAATAAAAATAAATAAATAAACCTTAGACAAGATTTTATTTATATTAAATCTAGCCGATCACATTGTTTCATTGCTGCATTTCCAGCTCCACAGATTAAGGACAATATTCTTAAGAGATATGGATATGAAGTAGAAAATGCCTGAACACATATTAGAACAAAACTCTAGAAAATAAATTACAATCAGCTGCCTTGTGAAAATGGAAAGTGGTTCTGTCACCTTTGAAAGTAGCCTTTGTGGACAGGATTGTGTGACCACGACAGCAGCAGCAGCAGCACTGATCACATCTAAACTACAGGACGTGGAAGAGGAGTTATTTTCTCACCATAGACATCGACCATAGAAGAAAAGCTCTGGAACTCGGTGATGTCATCAGCCAGAAGACTCTCACTGAAACCACAGCTCACCAATCAGATCAGACTAGCTAGTCTGCAAACTGGATTCTCTTGTCTCTGAGGAAAATGGAGGTGCTTCTATGATCAACCCATACTGCTTTTACCCTGGTTCTAGGGACCCAAATTCAGGTCCTCATGCTGAGGACTGAGCCATCTCTATACCTCCTGTGCTTGGCATTCTAAGAAGGGTTCTCAGCTAAAGCTTTAGCTGGTCTCAAACTTCCTATGTAGTAGAAAATGGCCTTGAATTCCTGCCTTCCCTCTTCTACCTCCCAAGCTCTGGAATCACACAACCATACTCAGCCTCAGACTTAGTTTAGAATCATCTTTGGCCAAAAGGCAAAAGAGGTAAAATTCTAACTATAAGTTCCTTTATTTCTATTTTATTTCTATCTTACATTTTAATTTTGAGTGTTTTAAAAGTGAAAATTAACCATAGCACTGTGGATTTTTCTTTTGTTTATTTTTAGGATTTAGCTTTTGTTTTACTGACAGAGTCCTACTGTGCAGACCAAGCTGGTTATGGTGGTTTTAATCTGAACAAGTGTCTGTGATTGTCTCCTTCCTAGTCCCCCATGGCTGTCTTTGGGAGGTGGCATGCCAATGGAGATAGTATGGTTCAGCCAGTGCTATCCAGCCCATTGTCGCTGCATCCTCCCTGATGATATGACAAGATGTGACATCTAACTGTCTGCTCCGCCAGGATTTCCTGGTCATGATCAAGCTTCCCCTCGAAACCATGCGTCAGAATGAACCCTTCCCTTACATAAGCTGCTTGGGGCCAGACATGGTTTTGGTTTTTTTTTTCAGCTGGCCTCCCATCCTTCATCCTGCACCTAAGCCCCTCAAGTGCTAGGAGTACAAGTGTGTACCACCACGTTGGGCTTTCACTATGCTTTCTGATCAGAAGGCTAAACTACTTTTAGCAACTTATTGATGAATTGGGATTTTTATTTTATGAAAAATAATAATCAGTGTCTCTATTCATCTTAGTGATATACAAATATCTCAGATAAAACCACCAATGCCTTGTTTTTTTAAATGTATAGCTTGGTTAAATTTATATCATTTAGTTTGTTTATATTATTCATTAATATTTTATATATAAAAAATAAGTAAGTGTTTTTAACATACTTTGCATTAGAATTTAATCATTATAGCAAATAAAAGTCAAAATCCAAAAATGCAAATTATATATATAATATATGTTATATATGAATTCCCTTATATCACACAAGACAAACACATAAGTGTACTTTCTATTGCATCATACATATGCATATCCTTTTTTTTTTCAGGAAAAAAAATGAAACTGCTTAAAAGACTTAGCTATCTTAATCATAACACTAAAATAAAATTTCATTTGATTTTTTTTCTTTTGGGAGATATATCTAACAAAGAGAATTGAGGTTACAAAACAAGGAAAGAATCAAAGAAGGGCATAAGGACATTATGTAATGGTCTATTTAAATGATAAGTGAACTTGTAGGATTCCAAAATACTCTCACTCATCCTTACTGTAATGAGTATAATTTTTCTAATTGCTGCCCTCTAACTTTAAAATTGCACATTTTGCTGCATTTGACCTCTGTTAGACTCCAAACTATTTTAAGTCTATTCAGAAAAATTAGCTTTTTAAATATTTTAACAGTTCTGCATCAATCGGAATGAGTCAACTGAATATGCACGAGTCTTACTAAAATAGATTCAACCCCAAATTTCTGAGAGTCAATGACCTTTTCTCTTCCTAAATAAGCATACCAAAGTGGCAAATTTGTTAAAATAGCTTCAGGACTAATAGATGTGGTTTCAGTCAGCTCTCCAAAGACCTCAGAGCAGGAGAAGTTCTGTTTCATGGTCTATTCATTTACATCTGGAGTAGAAACACAAGAGATACGTCCAAAGACTACAGTAATGTAGACTACTCAGTCTTCTAACACAACCCTCCTGTATTATATGCTCGGCTACGCTAAGAAGGGAAGAATGAAAAAGACAGAGGAAATGATGTGGTGGGTCAGGCCTCTTTGTAGTGTGCATACATATCTTGATGGCTGTGTTAGATAAATTTTTTCTCAGAGCAGAATTTTTCTGGAAGGAGTCTATAGGCTCTGTCCCCAGTCTTGCTCTCCTCTACCTTATCCCCAACTTACACATGTTTTCATTTCTGCTACATTTGACATTGCTAGAGTTTAGCCAGTCTGCATGATTTGTTCTATCATAATAATCCTATTATGATGACTTGGAACTCAGCCTTGTGCCTCTGGTATTTATGATTCCAATTTAAC
The DNA here is from genome assembly GCA_004024765.1 of Zapus hudsonius. Lineage (NCBI taxonomy): Eukaryota > Metazoa > Chordata > Mammalia > Rodentia > Dipodidae > Zapus > Zapus hudsonius. The sequence continues at coordinate 36,771 of PVHP010006971.1, read as the reverse complement.
TCTGCTTTTCTGGGCAAATCCCAGTTTCAAATATTCTGCCCTATTGTACTCATAAATTCATTCATACTTATCAAACCATCTGTACTGGATTGTAGTTCCTACAACAATGCTTTTTGACTCTTGGTTAAAACGTGCAATGCCTTTTCCTTAAGAAAATATTATTAGATATGTTGATTAGATTTTCAGGGAAGGCTTAAAGCTCATTAACCCATAGTTGACTAAACCATAGGCAATATTAAATAATTTTTTCTCGACCCACAATCCTATACTGCTTTTATGGTGGACTAGAGGTTAAGGAACATCTTCATATTGTGAGCTGAAGGATGTCATGGGTTTATAGCAAAGCAGAACAGGGTAGGTCACGCTGGAAAAAAATATTAAGTAACTGAGATCAGCTATACATTGTGAGCTGGGCTTTTTTATATTGTAAAGGAATTTAAAGATACAAGAAGTTCCTTTCAAGTATGGAAAGATTATAGTATGGCATCCCAGGTACCAGAGAGAGGAAGTCCTGCAAAACATCTAGCATGAATCTGAGAAGCCATCAGCCAGCTTGGCTCTCCAGGAGACACAGGCACAGCTGCAGAGATCCACTCTTCTCTCCATAACCTCTGCAGCAGAGCTGTGCTATTCAGTGACTCAGCTATTAATGTTTCACCTCTTTCAACTTCTGTTATTGCAGTTTGATTCTCAGAGTATTTTGCATTTTAAATGCCCCAGTGAGAGAACGCTATCATTTTAGACATTTTCTATGAAATGCACTTAAAGCCACATCAGGAGGTGCTATCCACTGGATGGTCAACTGCCACATTTTCATGACTATTTAGTACCCTTCATAGTTTTTCATCGCAGCAGCCTAATATCCTTTTAACTAACAGGTCAACTATATTCTTAGCACACTGAAGCTTCCAGAAATCCAAAAGTGAAAAATCTCATCAGATAGCATCTAAACCCTATAACACTTTTCTCTATTTTGATATAACCCACCTAACTGAAATTCCCACCAATGTATTTTGCTTTATTCTATTAAAAATAAAATCCCAGGTAACTATTTCCACAGTGGAACATGTCTTTCAGGTAAACTTGAATCTATGTACCTGGGCCATAGTTACTCATATTTGATTCAAAAGTCATCTTTCTTATACTCATTTTAAGGTGTGAGCTGTGTTTTTTGTAAAGAGGAGGAATATTAAAATTGGCCAGCCCCATGTAAAAATGCCAAAGACTATCTGAAATGGAAACTTGATGGGCTACTCCTCTTATTTACCCCTGTTAATTATACACACTCACAGAGCAACAATGGACAGACTTCTGCCCATTCAGTGGAGAAGCCCTCACAGACCAGTTATATTAAGCACTACATGCTTGAAGGTTACATTTTTATCACATCATATTCTCATGCTTAGTCATTGTTCCCCAAGTCAATAGCCCGTAAACATGACTAGTTCTAAGGTGTATCAGTTAATTTCTCATTGCTGAGGAAAAGACCTAACAGAAGCAGCTTATGGAAGGAAGGGGTTTATTTCCACCTTACAGGTTCAATAAAAAGTTTCATCAGGACCAGGAAAGCATGGCACGAGCAGACAGCCAAGAATCACATCTTCATAGCCACAGGAGGGAGAAGATAGAGTGAATGAATGCAGCAGGCAAGGCTGAACTGCAATACCCCAAAGCCCTCCTCCAGCAACATACTTTATCCACCAAGAATACAGAGAAATTAAACATAAATAAATAGAAATTAAACATAAAACATACTTTATCCACCAAGAATACAGAGAAATTAAACATAAATAAATAGAAATTAAACATAAAAAATATACATTATATATTTCTGGATTGTAAGAATCAATGGTATAAAAATATCACTTATCTTGTCCCACCAGGAGATGTTAGGCAGAGTTCATTCACAGTCCCTTAAATAGCAATATTTATAAATCTACAGTTGATTAAAAGGATGTAATATTTTAGACACTTAAGAGATTTTCAAGCACTTTAACCATTTGAGAATAAATCCACGCAAACTCCAATTTTCCTTTCTCTGAGAAAGATGGACTTTTTTCCATTCAAAAATCACCAGAATATCTGAGAACATCACAAACTCAGGGAGGTCAGAATGGACAAGAATCAGCTAGGATTTCATACGCCTGCTGCATACATGGGCAATATTACCTCCCCCCCCCCCAAGCAGATCCTTCTGGGAATCTCATTTAGGCAGAAATAAATTATTTATTATCAATCTACAAAGCTGAAGAGTCAGTACCTGCAGCTCTGAAATTATCTGGGCAATAACTGCAAAGCCAAGCCAATAACATTATGTTTCATGCTTTCTTCAGAGGTCAAAACATTACAGACACAATAGCCAAAGAACTCGGGCAAAATGGAGTGCTGCTGCAATTAACCATCCTGATTTATCCCCCAATAGACCTGAAGTCAGCACCAGCTCTTGCAAAATCATATTTGCTGAACTTGACAAATATTCTTAAATTATGTATGGAAATCCAAAGAATCTAAAATCACTTAAACAATGCTGAAATGAAAGAAATGAAGTTGAAGCCCCATACCACTTGATGTCAAGACTTCAGTAATCAAGACAGTGATGAGTTAATGTAAGCCTTGATGACTAAGTCAGCGGAAGATAAGAATCTGGAGATAGTCCTCGAAAAAACAATAAATTGATTCTTAACAGAGACACCAAGGTTATGCCATTAGGAAAGAGCAGTCTTTTCACCAAATGATTCTGAAATGCCTACTAAGAAAAGTATAGTAAGAAAAAATGTGGACTCCTGTTTCCAGGACATGAAAGAAGCTCAGCTCTTCCTTATTCCTTCTCTGCACCCCCCCCCAAGTACAGAAAAAAAATGGCCTTTTGGCTAATATATTTTAGATGTTACATAGAAAATACATACTAGAACTTAGCACAATATTAAAGTGTTCCCTTAATACTGGATTAAAACAAAACTCAAGAATTCACCAGGGTGTTGTATCTCGGGAGTGTGTGTGTGTGTGTGTGTGTGTGTGTGTGTGTGTGTGTGTTACTGAACAAAAGACCACATACACAACAGAACACACCTGTATGCATCCATTTATATGAAACTCTAAACAGGAAAAGAATGATTTATGAGAATGGGATTCAGAGAAAAATGGGTCTCCATCTTCAGTTGAATGGTGTTTCCAGGCATAGACATTTGTCAAAAGCCATAATAATACGAAACAACATAAATGCACATATTCAATGGCATATACATTACATCCAATAATAATGTCAACAATAATACAAATCATATTTTATGAAACTATGTCATAACATGGAAATAAATTTAAGTTACCATAAAAGATGTCAAGTGTATAAAGAATATCAATTGTAATTTTTCTGAGAGAAAACTCACTAAATTGGATGTAATAAATAATAATATAATTGTTCTAATAAAATTATACTTCTCTCTTTTTTCATTTTTTCTTTTCTTTATAAACTTCACCTTCTACATTTTCTACAATGTACATATAATAGTCTCAAGTATAAAAAAAATCTGTGTACTAAATTCTAGAGATTTATTGTGGGCCTTAGTGAATAGCTAATTTTAATATATTCTATATGTAAAAATCGCTATAAAACTGGACCTTAAGTGTTTTCATCCTAAATTTCAAAATATCATTACAGACATATCTTGCATATTGAAAATAGCATAATTTATATACCTACAAAATTTATCCACATGTCCAACACCTTCTGTATTTCTCACTCCTTGTTGCTTACTCTGCCCACCTCTTTGTTTCCTCAACCTCTGCCCCTGCCAGCAAGCACAGACTTCCTACAAGTTAAAAGTTTAAAATGTCACCTCTTGGTCTGGAGAGATGGCTCAGCCCTTAAGGCACTTTTGCCTGCAGAGCCTCACAGTTCTCATTTGGCTCCCCAGTACCCACAGAAAGCCAAATGCACAGAGTGGCTGGCTCATGTATCTAAAGTTTATTTGCAGTGGCTGGAGGCCCTGGTATTCTCATTCTCTCTCTCTCTCTCTCTCTCTCTCTTTCTCTCTCTCTCTCTCTCTCTCTCTCTCTCTCTCTCTCTCTCTCTCTCTCTCTCTCTCTCTCTCTCTCTCTCTCTCTCTCTCTCTCTCTCTCTCTCTCTCTCTCTCTCTCTCTCTCTCTCATCAGAACGCCAGCAGAAATCTTATTCTTTCTCACATTTTTATTGCTAAATCCTTGACTATTCGACTCACTTAACATTTTCAAGCAAGGATTTTTCTGCATGGACTCATCTTCAAAAACTTGACAAATAATTCAACTATATCAGAACAGCAAGCTTAAAAAACAAATGTAGATTAACTGGTTTTGGGGTTTTGTCAATGGAGAATTCATAGTATAGAGAACTTAAAAGTACATGACAACTCAGTACATAAAGTAATGCATCTCTTAATGTAAAATGGTACAGAGATTTTTTTAGGAGAGCCCAACTTTCAGGAAATGTACAGTTTGAGAAGAAGACAGGCCAGGATAAAGGCAGCTAGTGGATTTTGCTCTCATTACCAAAAACTTTAATACTCTCCTGTGCGATGCTGAGTATTTTGCTCATAATGTTTAATCCGCAAAACAATCCTTATTGTTACTAATACCATTATTAATTGTTACTATTTGTTACTTGTTAAGTACGACTAATTGTTACTATTAGCAGCATTAACTATTACCAATATTAATTGTCATTATTAATTGACAGATGAAATCGATCTTGAGAGTTTAGTAACTCATTCAAAGAGATATATCTAGAAACAGGAAAATTCAGGATTCAAACTCCTGTGATGTATCTCCAAGCACCGTATTCTAACCCCACACCACTTGGGCAGTGTGTCTTTCTTAATCTTGTTTTAAAAAAGAATATAACTTTTTATTCTTTCTATATTTACCATAATCTTCACGCTTTTTAGATGCTTTGTTAATAAATTAATTAAAATGTATTCAATATCTATACTGTGTTATGTTTTATTTTCTTCACATACAGTATCCAATTTCATCATTATAGCAGTCTCTAATATGATTATTACACTATTATTTCAATGGAGAACTGATCAAACCAAGAAATGTATGCAAAGAATATCGGTTGGAAAGTGCTTGGGTAGCAGTGCATGAAACCCTGGGTTTGATCCCCAGCACAACAAAAAGTTAAAAACAAAGAATACACAATCAGACCAGAAAAGATTCAAGGATTTCCTTTGCATCACATTAAGATTTTCTGACACGCTGGTGAATTGATAAAAGCATTTATATCCCAAAAGACTCTAAGGCACACTACTAATCAGTCTGGAGTTGAGCTCGCTAGCACTAACAACAGTGCTTCGTGTCTGAATCCTCAGAGGTCACCTGTATCTGATGAACCTTCTTTCTTCAGTTCTAACATTGCCCTGGAGGAACCCTTAGAAATTGCTTTCTCAACATCCGATCTCATTATTCTCACCTGATTTGGAAGATGCCAGGCAGTTGACTTCTCACTACACTCCCCCATCCCTTGCTGCAGCTAAATTTCTTGCTCTGAAGATAAACCTGCCACTAATCTCTGCTGGAGGATTGAGAAGCAAATTCCATTTTGTCTCCCCAGAGCTACGTCACAGTGGAAGACTTCTTCTAACAGTGGTATTTTCCCCTAATTAAGTACAAAATGAAAGCTTGTCTTCTTTCAGCTAATTTTCCTGTCAGATACATTAGTTATTTATTAAAAACCAACCAGAAGCTACACTTGTTTTAATCCTCAGGAATCTTTCCCTTCTCTGTCTCTAGACAGAAGAAAGAAATAATTACCTTAAAACCAGCATTGACTTTTGTCTAACACTGTGAATAGGAGACAGATAGTCTCTCTGGTATCTGCCAGGGAATTCAGCTTCATAGAGAGGAATAAGGCTGGTTTGTCACTGCCCAAAAACCAGCACCTCATATGTTCTTCAGAAAACTGTAGGCCTGATAGCTAACATCATTAAGTCTTACCATCTTCTTATTTTATAAATCATATTAATTAATATTTTCCTCATAGGAGTATGACAGGGCTTCTATGAGCTAATACACATACAGAGAAAGAGAGAGAGAGAGGAACATGACTGTGTGTGTGTGTGTGTGTTTGTGTTCTGGCATCAAATGCATGCATTACAGGTTATGTGTACCTCTCTCTATTTCTCTTTCATTTATGTAGCATCAAAGTTCCTGTTTCCAGTACAAATCTAGCAATTTATTCAGCCCTAGTTAAAACATTTTCTCAATCAATATACTTTATTAAAAACATTTAAACACACACAATTTACACTTTAAATGGAATATGTATTCCTTTAAAATATGAACCAACAGTGATAGAATAGAATTTAAGTTTGGAGGAAAATCTGAAACTAGAGAGAATACCTCCATACTGGAAGCTGGATGTGGGAACCAAAAAGGAGTCCTTGGGCTCTAACTATGAGGCATATCTAACCAGACGTTAACAATAAAAATTTAGAACACAAGTCCAAAAATGTAGCATCTCACACATAGCCCTTAATTTACAATTCATAAGAATCCACAAACTTCCTTGCTTTACCACATGCTGAAAAGGAGCAAGTTATTAAGACCTAAGTTCTACCTTATTTAAGTTGAGCAGATTCTCAGAATATCTGTACTGTGTCTTCATTACTGGGCATAAAAAAAAAACAGAGTAATGACTATGCTATTTGACCCTGTGTTCAGTCAAAACCCACTTCAGTGCAGGTTTAAGGTGTGAGAATGAATAAGCTTTTGGAAAGTGAGAATAAGTGTTCAATAGAATTAAATGGCATCTGAGATGTAGATGAAGTCTCAAAAGATTGAGAAGGCCTCTGTAGAGCATCATGTGCTAAAGAGAAATTTGGCTTTTTTTTTCCCTATGGAAAAAATAAGTAGCACAGTAAATAATGAGAATAATTTTTGAAAGTCAGACTTGATGCCATTATGAAAACTTAACACATGTCTATTATTAAATTAAACAGACTTCATAAAATTTCAAATCACTGGTAATTTTAAAACAGAAACATGTAGGGTGTCTCCCATAATCAGATGACATCCTATGAAACTTCTGGAAGTGTATTTTTTAAATGCTGCAGGTTTTTTCTTCATCCCCATCCCTTAGGTTGGTATTGCTGGGGGGGGGCGTAACTTGAGCTTGAGTAACTGATTTTGTAACCCTACCACTGCTAGGGATGTTGCTTACATTTTTCTGACACTTATTATTGGCCCCTTACCTAGCAAATAATAAGAATACTTGCAATGGCTAGCATGTGTCAAGCATGTTTATTGCCATTTGACAACATTTCAGTCTGTAATTACCATGTATAGACCGGTGATCCCATAAGATTATATTGACTGAGGTTGCAGAGCTACATCAGACAATAAAATGCTTGCAGTGTATGCACAGTACCTGAGCTCAGATCCCCAGATAAAAGCCAGACGTGTTGATGGGCTTTTCTAATCCCAGTGTTCCTACAGAGACAAGGGAGGTAGAGGCTGAAAAGTCCCCTAGTAGCTCATGAAGGGAGTGGTGAACAAGCCTGAGAGATAGCCTCTAAGGAGGTTGAAGGCAAGGACTGACCTAAAAAAAAAAATTCGACTTCCACACAAGAGCCATTGTACATATGTGCACACATGCACACACACTAATTTTTTTTATTTTTTTCTTTATTTATTTGCAAGCAGAGAGAGATAGAGAGAAGATAGAGACAGAGAGAATGGATGCACCAGGGTCTCCAGCCCCATCAAATGAACTCCAGATGTATGCACCACTTTGTGCATCTGACTTTATTCGGGTATTAGAGAATTAAACCTGGGTTATTAGGTTTTACAGACAACTGCCTTAACCAATTAGCCATCTCTCCAGCCCCCCTAATTTTAAAAAATGGAGAAAAACATAATTCTGGCCACTAATATTGCAGGTATCCCTGTTTGTGCAAGCATACACTAAAATGAGCCCAATAATAAAATTGGCTAAGAATGCATTTCTCAATATATACAGCCATCGTTAAACAATAGGATCTTGTACCTGCTATGCATTAGCCACAACACAAGCTGTCTTCATCGACTATCTGTTTAATCCTCATAATAATTCTAGCGTTTTAGCATGCACATACTCACAGGGTATTCAGTGCTACTACTGCGGTCATTTTACAGATGGCAAAACTAAGTCATTAATGAACATAATTATTATTAGTTGTCATGCTTTTCCTTGAGACACATAGAATAAACATTCATTGTCTCTTTGGGAGACTATGAGGCCAATTAAGTTGTTCCACAAATAACATGAGAAATAGAAATAGTTACAGTTTTCCTCAAGACACTCCAATTTCAAAGTCTCAGTTCTTAATGTTTTACATATCTTAAGCTTAAATACAAAAGCATCAAGGAAATCACCAAACAATTATTTTCTACCACTGAAATATTTCTAAATTTTTATTTTTTTAAAAAATTAATATTTTTTAAAAATTGACTTACAAAGGAAAAAAATTCTCCAACTCATTTTTGATGTTGAATTTACAGATTTTTCACACATTAATAACCATTGATAAGTGGCTGGTAGAAAATAATTTTTCATCAAGATTGACTATTATTCACTGAGGTCAAATATCTTTGATTTCTTTGTGATTCTTTGCTAACTTTCACTTCAAAATACATAAGTATTCTAAAGAAAATTGGAGATTTCTAGCCAATAAGTTCCACAATAATATTCAAATTTATATACCAATGATTCTCAATCTGATAGGATTATATGTCTATAGATCCATTGTAAGGTGAAAGTATCATATGTTGAAGCTTAGCTAATAGCCCACCAAACATGGTAACTTAGTAACAGGCACACTGGAGCATCACTGGTTTTAGATAAACCACAGCTCATCACCTCTAACGTCATGCCATGTACTGCTAAACCAGGCGAAAAATCAAAGGTAAAAGCTGGAAATATATTTTCTCCTTTCTACTGAAGGCATAGTATTCTTGCATCGCTGTAAATTTAAAAAAAACTCACAAGTAGACATTATATATGGGGAGATTGTATGCACGTCCATACTAAAATAACCTTCAAAGACTTTTGACTTTTGTTGCAATTCAGGTTTGCATTTACTAAGCAATATTAAATGGAAATTGTCCAAGATATAATCTTTGAATGGGGACTAAGACATGACCCTAGTCTGGAAGAACTCAGCATTCTTAAGGATATAGCATAAGATTTTATCATCAAAATAAAGAAAATCATAAAATACAAATAAATTCCTAGTACCCTGCTAAACACAAGAATGAAAACTGCATTAGGCAGGATTCTCGGTTATCAACAAACAAAACTTTAAAATAAAAAAAAATTCCATGATATAAGTAAGTGCTTTGAATTTTGTGGGAGAATATCAGATGGATTCTGAAGTAGAACAGAGAATCCAAAGTAAACTAGTGTTCTGTAATCAGAACAGTGTAGAGATCCAAGCCTTAAGGACTAGGGGGAGGATGTACTACTTTATCAGAAATCTCTCTGTCTTATCTGTGGTGGTTTGAATGTAGAACATCCCTGTAGCATCATGTTTGGAATATTTAATCCACAGTTGTTTGAGAATGTTGCTGAACCTTTAAGAGGTGGAGCCTTGGTGGAGGAAGTGCATCACTAGAGGCTGGTGTTACAACCTTGCTAGCATTCATTATTCGCCCTGTATTCTCCCTGCTGATATGATGGTATGATATCAGCTTCAAGCTCCAGCCTTCCATGCCTTCCCAACCATGAGAAACACTTCCCTTTAAAACTATAAGCCCAACATAAATCCTTTTCTTCCTTAAGCTGTTTCTGCTGAGGCATTTTGTCCCAATAATGAAAGCATAAATAATGTAAAGATAATGCATGTTTTAATTTCTCCTGGTACAATTTTCTTCTTGTTTTTTCTCCCCATCTTAATGGCCCAATAAGAAAGAAGATCTTTCCTCTCCAATTCCTATTAATAATAGCTTTGCAGAAGGGTTCTGTCATGTCCTTCCTCCTGTAATCAGAACTTTCAGACAGAGCATTAGTAGATGTGAAGAGTTAGGGAAATATCCAGAACAGACAACAGTTAGTGTTACCATCTCCTACCATCATTACTTTCCCAAAAGAAAAGTTGAGAAATCCTGAAAAAGGAAGAGTGGACAAAGTGTTTTAAACGATCATTGGCTTAGTCAATTTTTAAAATGGTTAAAATATTCAGAATATGCAAAGATGACTAAGCGAGAATTGATCCAATAATAAATGGGTGTGGGTGAGCTGGGGATTATGGGAGATGAGTCGGGAGTGTTAGATTAGGGTCAGGCCATGGAGGACCTTGAATATCCTGTGCAAGTCGGTAATGATGAATGAGCCTACATGTTCCAGAAATCTAATAGTTAATTTTGAATTCTACTGAAGACTTAATGAGGTCATGTCCCACACATGCAAAATGTCTATCATACGAGGATACACAGGTCACTTCCTTTGTTTATTTATCAATTACTGCTTTTGCCTCCCATTCATCAACTCATGTAGCCTCATCTTCATCAACTCTGATGGTGTCATAGACTATTCTGTCATGGTAACAAGCTCAGAGCAATTATCGATCTATTCTGCAGCCTTTCACTTGAAATCCATCAGTTTTATCAAAAGAATTATGCAGAAAAGAAATCCTTCTTGAGGCATGTATAAAGCAAGGCCCTCTTATAAAATAAATACAACCAGTGGGAAAATTAATGTGTCTCAGCTGCATTACAAATGTGCATTTGTGTTTTATGAATCCTTTCAGACTCAGCCTCCCTCTGCCTTATAATTAATATTCTAGACTCTTGAATGCAAAGTGTGCACCCATCACAAAAAGTCTGTGTCGTGCTTTCTTTTGATATTTTTTGTTCATTCGCCAAGCACTGCTGTGCAGCCTTCTCCGGGGATTTCTATTTCAACACCAGAAAGTTGTTAACATAAGGCTGAGCCTGTTCTGTGACCTTATTATGACAGCTTGTTCAAACTACAAAAGAGAAAGGCCAGGGAAAGTTTAAAAACAATGTTATACACACTCACGATCCTACAATTCACTAACTTGGGAAATGGTGGAGGCAACAGTCTTAGAAGAACATCAAAAGCAGTCAGCCATTCCTGATTCCTTTTAGTTTCTTCATTAGTCAGAGACGCTCCAAAACCCAAAATTCATCTGTTAAAATACAGGAAGGGGGCTAAGAAGTGATCTAAGTGGTAGAGTGCCTGCTTAGCTAGCACATGACCTTGGGTTCAGTCTCCAATAAAAAATTAAGATGGAGAAAGAGAAAGAGAGAGAATAAGCATGCAAGGGCCTCAGCCACTGTAAACAAAATTCAGATGCATGTGCTACTTTATCTGGCTTTAAGTGGGTACTGGGGAATTGAGCCCAGGTCACTGGGCTTTATAGGCAAATGCCTGAACCACTCCAGCCCCTCCAGTAAGTTATCATTTGACTTATTTAACTTGTCACTTCCAAAATTTCAGTTACTTTTTTTCATATTTCTACCCCTTTGTTATATTCCTCTCATGTTTTTTGGATTGACTTTATCGTTTCATTCCTCCTGTTTATTTCTATTATATTTAAATTAATTTTGGAATTGATTTGTGTACTCATTGATTCATTGAACATTCTAATATCTGTCCTTAGGAAGTCTCTATGATTTTATCTAATTTTTCTCCCATTGAAATCCATTACTATAGAACTGGTGATTTGTGTATCCAGGACTTGGCTGTTGGATTGTTGAAAGCATCTACATTCTTTCAGCTGAAGTATTTTCAAAGTTCCAGTGGGACTAAGTTTACTAGTGTTGAGGTGCCATCTGCCTCTGGACTAGGGATACAGCCTCCTCCAAGCACAGGCATAAATCTCCAGTACCATTCCACTAACTACAGAAACAGTCACAATTAGTGGATGCATCCACTGTAAAAATAGAATAATAGTCAATTAAAAACAATTGTCCCATCAATAATAATGTTTGGAAAAGCTAAGGGATGAGGAGAATACAATGTGAACTAGAATATTGCTTGATAATAAGAGTAGGAATGGAAGTAAAATAAGCTTAGATGGCTAGAAATTAATTTAAGAGCAACAATGAAAAATATACAGAAGGTAAAAGCAGATAGAAAGAGGGTTGGGTTACTGCTATGGTAAAACAGAGTTCACAATCATATAGGAATAGGAAATCATAATTAAATGTATAAGGGTGGAGACAGAAAGATTTTCATTTATTTTTTTAATAATTATTATTTTGATATTTTTGTCAATAATTAGATACATTGCATGAACAAGTCTTATGATGTTAACCCCATTTCCCTCCTCACTGTGCCCACCCTGCTGGGGGCCCTCCTAAGTGGGCTTGCTAGACCAGTCCATGGGATAAGGAATTATGGATTGTAAGAGATAGCCAGTTTTTTTTCTCCCCCCCCCCATGGCTCTTACAACTTTTCTTCCCCTTCTTCCACTCAGATTCCTGAGTCATGGTGGGTGAGTTTTAGGTCTGCTTTACTGATGAGGTCTGAAGAGCCTCTGGATAGATGCTGGAAAGGATGCAGAGAAAAAGAAACCCCCATTCACTGCTGGTGGGATTGCAAATTTGTACAACCAATATGGAAAGCGGTGCAGAGACTTCAGAATAGGATGGATACAGAGCTACCAATGGACCCAGCTATCCCTATACTGGGCATCTACCTGCAAGACTTTTCTCCACAGCAAGAAGATATTTGCTCAACCATGTTTATACCAACTCAATTCATAATAGCTAAGAACTGGAATCAAATTCCAATACCAAATTCTATCACTGGAGGAATGGATATGAAAGGTGTGGTACATATACACTATGGAATTCTACTCAGATGAAAGGGAAAATGACATAATGAAATTTTAAGAAAAGTGGATGGTCTTGGAGGAGATCATTCTTAGCAACCTCACACAAGAACAGAGAGACAAATGCTGCCTATTCTCCCTCATATGAGGTTTCTAACCAGGCTAAGCCTGAACAGTAAGAAAACCTGTCAAATGCATTGAGAGATGGACAAAGGGGTTGGAAGGAGTTGGGGGGGAGTGGAGGGTGGAGCGATTTATACACCAATCTAAACCAATAATAAAGGATACCATAAAATTCTCATTTTCATGCATTAAGCACTTGATGAAGCTATGGGCATCATCAGATAAGAGAGGCCCTGAATAGGGCATGAGGTAGCCTAACCCAATGAAAATTGCTCTGGCCTGTAACTTCTGGTCCCAGTCATTGGTTACTTCCCACACCGAGTAGTTGATCAAAGAGATCCACAAGGCAGGCTTATGTCAAAGCTCTCAAATACTCACCCCAGACAAAAGGTAAGATCCTATTGCTGAAGATAACACAGATTGTCATCATACAACACCAAGAGACCCTGGTTAATCCAGAATGGTATCCAGCCCTCAGATGGTAGCATGTCTACACATGCTGGAAGGTGTTACACAAACTGTCAGAGGAAACTGACCAAAGATATTCTGGGAAAGCAGAGTCTTGATATACAATACTGAATGATTGAATGATGCTAAAAGAATGCCAAAGACTGGTAAGACACCAGTAGCACCAAGAAGTGATCATCCATGCAATAATGGCACTAAGCCTAGTTGGGTAATCAATGGCTTGCTAATTGGCTAAGAGATCTGCTCAGAGGCAGGTAACCCTTAACTGGAACTGGGATCCATGGTAATCCCATATGAGGACCAAAAACCTAGGGTCCAAGGGAAAACCCTCACTAACCAGAGATCTACAGAGGGCTACATCCATTAGAATCTTGCCAAATTAACAAAGTTTGTCTCACTTCACCTATACTGATCTCAGTCTCCATTGGAGATTCTGTTTGTATGTTTCAGAAGGTATCAAGAACCATGGACAACCCAATCCCACCAACAGTACTGGAGATGTTGCCTGTCACTCAGGAAGGAGATGAACCACCTCTCATTTATGATATAGAGCCTAAATGAAACCTTTGAGTAAGTGGTGAGATGAACAAGAGACCTACCTCCACAGCAAGTCAGATAACCTGTGAAAGGATAATGGAGACAGACACTGAGGATACCCACAGTGTCCTCAAACCCAAAGCAGAAATCCAGAGAAAGATTTTTTAAAAGTAAGAATCAGAAAGAAAATGAGAAGGTTTTGGGTAACAGAAGAAACACAGTAGACTAAGTATAGAAAGAGGCAGAATAATCTGTTCTAATCAAGGAACACAAAAAGTAAAACAAATATTTATTTCAAGAGTGAATTTAAAAAATAACAAAATGAAATTAAAGTAAAATAAAAATATAGCATCACTTAATATCTCTCCCATGCTTATAGTAATGTCCCTACCCTCCTTGTCTCATGGATTTGAGTCTGCTGGTGTGCTATATCTCTTATTCAGGGTCTCAGGGAAACTCAACAGGTTGCTGTAGTGTTGAATATCTTCCAATATGTCAACAGGGGTCAGGCCTCAGCATGGAGAACGGTTTCAGGGTATTTCCCTGCCAGCTAGCTCCCATCTTCAGCATTTGCAAAGTGGTCTCACTTTCCTGGAACATAGATTTTAATGCCAAGACCCTGATGTGGCCACATCCAAGTTTGTCTATATAGATGGATACTCTCTTTCAACAGGGGCCTGGGCTGCCTGCATCCAAGGGCTTAACCTAGGTAGTTTCAGTTCAGGTCAGCCCTGCTGGGTTCACATAGTTATGTGTTTCTCCAGATATCCTGTCCTTGCTGGTTATGGAGAAAGCCTTGGAGTTTTAAGTACTTGTGCAGAGTTTTCTACTCTTCTTGGCAGAGCAGTTTGGGTGGAGAGTTTGTCCAGATCTGCTCGGTCCTTACCTCAGCATGACAGGTGGTGATTCAGAGAGGGACCGGCAGCTCTCAATGGTTTCCCAGGCAGATTCAAGCTGTGGGTCTGTTGTTCAAAATTTTCCTTTCATTGTCTTTCACTGATTTTGCTTTTCTCTTTATTTTATAGATTCAGAGCAAAGGGAAGGGGAATTCTATCCCTTCAGTTTAGCACGGTAGGGTCCAGTCTATAATTTCCTTTGAAAACCTAATGTTCAGTATTTCTGTATTTTACCTGTCCTTCAAGGGTTGCTGCCGACAGCAACTCTCCTTTGCCTTCCCGTGCTTTTCATCTCTGTGTCAAGTCACAGATTACATGTTTTCTGTCAGATTTGTGTGGAGTGTGATTGTCCCGGCCCCACCATCTTTCAATTAAGCCATTTTACGCATCAACATATACTGTACACAGAGGATAAAAAGAGTTTTACTTAAAATATATGTACAAATAGTCACAAATGGGAGGAAACAAATGTATTTCTACATTTCAAATTAATAAATTAAAGTTTCAAATTAATAAATTAAAAATGTAAAAGAAACAGTCTGGGTATTTTTTTTTTAATTTTGTTAATGTTGATTACTGAGAAGGCCATATTGTGTGTTTATGACTAGGGCTTGAACCCTACAGCTCTGAAACTTGGGACAACTTACATGTTCTGAGGAGGTCTTCCTGCTTTTGTTTCCTTATATATCAAATGTGAAATATATGAACTCAATATAATAAGGGTGAGCTAATTCACATTTTTAAAAACTTGAACTCTGTCTCAGTGCTTTTTCTGGTAATGTTAGTTCAAATTTCCCTGCCTAAAATAGGACTTGATGGACAAGTCAATGTGAACATTTATTCACTGTCATGTTTTATCTTCATCATAGCACTTAACATTTTCTCATGTTATTTTATGTACAGGTTTATTTCTTGTTATCTGCCTCCTGTCACTATAACAAAGCTCCTATTCTTTACCAATGTATTACAGCAGCAACATTAGTACATAACAAAAATATGTATTAAAAAAGAAATAGCGACTGAGTGTGGGCTATGCTTTGTTCCCCAAGAAGGGAAGAAGGGGTGATGAGAGGAAAAAACAAAAAGAAACATGCAGCATGAAAGCAGAAAGGGGGTGAGTTCGATGGAGGACATAAGGGAGGAGAGGAAAGGAAGTGAGGGAGAAAAAGCGCCACAATCCAGAAATGAAATCAGCTCCCAGATGAGCAGCCTGGGTAATTCCAGAAGGTGTTGCACAAGCTTCCAGGGGAACCAGACCAACAATATTCTGAGAGAGCAGGAGGCATCTTCAAGTTACACGGACCGATGGACTGAGAGTGCAGAACACACTGCTATATGGCACGGACAAGCAAGTCAAGAAGTGTCCATCTCTGCACTAGTGGCACCCAACCTAGGTGGGTAATCAACAGCTGGCTAATTGGCTATGATATCTGCTCAGAGGCAGAGAACCCCTAACTGGTAAGGGGACCCAAGGCAACCTTGAAGGGGGACCAAGAATCCCATCTATGTTGGGAAGTCCTCACTAACCATAGGTCCTCAGAAAGGCTACACCCTCCAAATGCTCACCAACCTAGCAATATTTGTCTCAATTGACCAATAATAATCTCACTCTCTGCTGGAGACTCTGTATCTTTCAGAAGACAATGAGAACCAGGGACAATGGAACTCCACCAAAGGGATCTGATGTGATGGGGGACACCCAAGCAGGAGACGATTCACCTCAAACTCACCATTTAGAGCCCTAATGCAACCTCTAAGGAATTGAGATGAGGAGCAAAAGAGCAATAGGTATCAGTCCCTAAACTTCTCTAGGATTTTCATATTCTTCAGTGAGGGTCTATGAACGTATTAGTAGCTCAATAAATACATTGCTATTATTACTGAGCTTCTGCTGCCTGAATTTCTCCCATCATTTCTTTTCTCTTAGCGTGTCCATTTCCCTATAGGAAGATGAGGTTGACTTGGATATTGTTTTATACTACAAAATCTTAACCCAAACACCCTTGGCACAACATAAATATTATTATATGGGTCATTTTTCTTCTGCTACCTGATTTCCTCATGCTCGATGGAACATAATGCTGCAAAGAAATGACGTAAGTATAGTGTTTAAGTCATTGTTGATAGGAGTTCTATTAAAGATCAGCAATGTCTTTGGATATGAAAAATAAGGGAGATGGAATAATTGCTTCCATAGAAGATAAGAAAATGCTTCCAGTGAGCGGCAGACTATTTTCTAAGATAACAAAAAATTAAATAAAATAAAAACAGTAAAACAATAGCTTCAGCAAAAGGGTGGAAATAGACCACCAAAGGGTATTTACACTGAAGATTAGGGGTATTGAGAGTCAATAAAATATGACAATAAATTGAGTTTCATCCTGAAACATGCCAATAAAAATTGGCTGACTGAACATCATTTCTCATCATCCAGGTTTGAAAATGGGAAAGACATACAATAATTTAAAGAATAATGCAGAAATATCTCTGGTAAGTCCAGTTTCCAACTTCCAGTAATATCAGAAATCTTCTCACTCAATGATCTCTGAGCATCCCAGCTCTACATGAACCACAGAGCCCAAATAATTGCCCATTGTTTAGGAAACTGCACTTGACCATTGTGCTAAAAAAATACATTTAACTCTAAAAAAATTGCTGAAAAATAAAAAAAGTGTTCCAAGAGCTTATTTTTACCATAAATAATGAGTTACAAAAACACACTTCAGGGCTGGAGAGATGGCTCAGAGGTTAAGGCACTTGCCTCCAGTGCCTAAGGCAATTCCCCAGTACCCACATAAACCAGACTACAAAGTAGCCCTAGTGTGTTCTCTCTCTCTCTCTCTCTCTCTCTCTCTCTCTCTCTCTCTCTCTCTCTCTCTCTCTCTCTCTCTCTCTCTCCTTGCTCTCTGCTTAATAATGAAATTTTTTTAAAAATCAAACTTTAAAAAAAAACACACTTCACTTAAATGAAAATGAAAGAATTCCTATCAGTGAGGCTTTGTACTGACTTTCCATGTTTGTATGTTCATATATTTTTTTCTGAATTGGCTAAGCAGCATGAAATGAAATCCCAGGAAGTATATAGCTTTGGGGGAAATTCAAACTTTATTATTATGGGTTAAAAAGGAAAAATGTGTCATATATCAACACTTAAACCATCAACAAAGTGGATCTTAAACCTAGAGAGATGTTGCACAAATTCCAAGTATGATTAGCGGTTGAGATTAGTAAAGTGAAAAGACATTTAATTAAAATGTTGCAGCTACAGAGAAAGGACCCTGTTTGCTTTGTAGAAATCAAAACTTTATTTATATTGAGTGCAGTCATGACAGTTTGCTTCAGCAAAGTTTAAGGAATTTCTTCTCATTGCAGGAAATAACCCCTTAAGTATCATATTCTTGTTAGTTTCCCAAGAAAAAGCACGAAATACTCTATTAAAAATTTTATAGCTGAGTAAACCAAGTCCCAAAGCACAGTAAAAAAAATAGCAAAAGCACAATAAGTTTTCACACTGTTCCTTCAGAAAATGGTTTATTTCAGGTTATTTTAGGGGTTTCCTTAAGATAAAAATGGATTTCTGACTAGAATTGACCCAAATTAGTCTTTCACTCTTGCTCCATTCGACCTGTGTCATTCACTGCTTCATGGATTACCTTTTATAGAAAAGTCACCATTGTTCTAAAAACTGGCTTAATTCGATTTTAAGAATTTTGTTCAACCCGAACTATCAGATTTTGGCTGATAGAAATTTAAATTTATGACATTTTAAATTATTTCATGATCTATCTTGATAGAGACTATGATGATGGATTCATTTCCTCAGAGTCATCATCTCAGGAATAAATGAATGCTGGCACGTTCTCCTTGATTCTCTCTACACGTTGGCTTTGTCATAAACCAGTTCAATCGAAAAATGCCAGTTAGAGACCCTCATCAGTTTTTTTAAGAAGTGTCATTTTTTCATAAAAAAAACAAGGGGGAGGCAGTAATTTACAAATGAATAGAAGAGGGCACCCCTAATACTTAAGCCCAGAAGTGGTCAAGCATCTCTGTTGGAGTCATGAAAAAAGTCCCAGATTCTCTGTAGTAAAAAATGTGCCTTGAAGAATCTTCTGAGCCCAGAGGACTTCTGCACCAAGAGATTCTCTTGACATCTGAGTAACCTCCAGGTGTAGACGGCAAAAAGTAGAGAAAACACAGAGATGTGGCATATTTCTAAGTTTTAATTCCCTGAAGATAGTATAACATGATTTTTAGAAAGGGCAGGATATTTACATGGTTCTAGATACTGTCTTACCGTGGGACTATAAATTCATGACCTTGGTTAGGCTTCATAAAAATTCATAATATAATGTCCATATGTTTAACTCCTTAGCTTAGTAATGACATAAAATAACCAAAGATTTTGAGGAAAGTTCAGAGTCTGGGGTTGTAAGCAGTTATTGGAAGCTTTCTGTTGAGGAGTTAAACATATGGACATTCTTCAAATTGGCTTGTTAGGAAGTTCCAGGGAAAAAAATCATTGAAGTTACTTAAGACATTTTAAAATATTTTATTTATTTATTTATTTATTTATTTATTTATTTATTTATTTATTTATTTATTTGAGAATAGGCATTCTAGGGCCTCTTGGCACTGTAAATGAACTCCAGATGCATGTGCTACCTTGTGCATCTGGCCCGGCATGGGTACTGTGGTATTGTATTGGACTTGGGCCCTTGGACTTTTTGCAGGCCTTAACTGCTGAGCCATATCTCCAGCCCAAGACTTTTATGTTATTGAACAAGAGTTTCCAAGAACATGGAGACAGATGTTTAGAAAAATCACTTTGTGGTAGACAATATATTTTATAGGTGCAAATCCATTTTGTCCATGAAAATATAATCATAGAACACTGAGATCCCTTCAAACTGAAATACCTTTGAAATTAAAAATGGCCTCTACTAACAATTGCATTGGGACATCAGATATAAACTTGCAAAGTGTTCTGGCTTGAATTTAAGATATTCTCTGAAGATGCATGTGTTAAAGGTCTGATGAGATTTGGGAATGTGATTAGAACTTAAGAATGCTGAGGAATCATCCCTTGACAGGAATGATAGAAAGTAGGAGCTGGACTTGATATTTGACAAAGGAACCAACAAAATACTCTGGAGAAAAGAGCATCTTCAACAAATGGTGTTGGATAAATTGGAGACCCACATGTAGAAAAATGAAACTAGAACCACTCCTCTCACCATGCACAAAGATCAATACCAAATCGATTAAAGACCTCAATATAAGACCTGAAACTCTAAAGTACTAGATGAAAAAATGGAGGGAATGCTCCATGATATAGAATTGGGGAAAGACTTCCTAAACCCCAGTAGCCCAGGAAATTAACAGACTACCCACAGAATGGGAGAAAATCTTCACCAGCTATATTACTGACAGAGACCTAGTATCTAGAATCTACAAAGAACTCAAAAAACTAATCAATAAAATCAAAGGATTCACTCAAAAAATGGGTCAAAGAATTGGTTAGGGAAATCTCAGAGGAAGAAATACAAATGACTAATACCTAAAATAATGTTCAAAAATCCTAACCATCAGAAAAATGCAAATTAAAACAACTATGAGATTCCACCTTATTCCAAAGAGGATGGTACTCATTTAAAAAAAATCAAACAAAAATAAATGTTGATGAGAATGTAGGGAAAGAGGAACCCTCATTCACTGCTAGTGGAAGTGCAGACTTATACAACCATTATGGAAATCAATATGGAGACTCCTGTGAAAGGTGAAAATAGAGCTACTAACTCATCCAGCTACTAACTCCTCTACTGGGCTTCTACCCTAAAGGCTCCACTCTTCACTGCAGAGATATTTGCTTAACAATGTTTATCTTTACTTAACCATGTGTATAGCTGCTCAATTCACAATACCTGGAATCAAACCCGATGCCCACTGTTTGAGGAATGGATCGGGAAGATGTAGTGCATATACACAATGAAATGCTACTCAGCAGTAAAGAAAAATGATATAAATAAATTTGTAGGATAATGGATGGACTTGGAACAGATCATAGTTAGGGAACTCACGCAAGCACAGGAAGACAAATGTTGCATGTTCTCCCTTGTCTGTGGTTCCTAAACTAGAACAGCTTGAGTTGCAGGCATACCTGACAAGCAAAAGATATGAGGGATGGAAGGGCTTTGGGTGAGGAGATTGGAAGGGCAGGGAGAGATAAACACTAAACTAAATCCAAAATGAATTGGTGCCATAGAAGCCTTCCTCCAGGATAGCAGACTAAAAGATATAACCCTCAGTAGGAGAGCAGAGGGATCATTAGGTAAGAAGGGACCTGGAGAGCATGGAATGAAGCCTAATCCTAAAGCATTTGCCTTTGGTTGTAACTCCCTGCACCAGAAATTCATACAACCCATGTTGTGTTAATGGTTGAAGAGACCTACGAGGTCCCCAAAACAAGACAGGCTTCTGTGAAAGCACTTGATTACCCTCCTGAGGTAAAAGGTAAGACCCTATTGCTGAAGACACCCCATGCTGCTGACAGAGAACATCAAGAGATCCAGCTGTATCTGGAAGGAAGCCAGATGGTTACCCCATATAGTGCTGGACAATGTGACAAAATCAGATGGACAACAGCAACAGGAGAGTGTGACAGACACTGGCGAGGGGAAACTGCTATAACCCCCATAAGCACTTCCCCAATAATACACTGCCTCCCAGAGGCTCCAATTCCCAAATTGCCCCCAGCTGGGGACCTAGTATCAAGAACACAAGTTTTTAAGGAGGCGCCTAATTCAAACCACCACACTGACTAATATAGATACTCTATATTAATAAACATGAATATACCAGCAAAGGATTGGGAAGATATTGCTAGAGCCCACTGCCAATTCTAGAACAATCTAAGAGCTAAAATGGGGTTTTCTATTTGCTTCATTTTTCCTAATCCTAACACAGCATATGTTTATACCTATGGGGTACTTGGTGACAATTCAGCACATAAATACATTGTGAAATGTGTAAATCGGAAAATATTTTCATCTTCATTTTTCATTTCTTTTTATTTAACTTTTCAGACAGGATCTCATGTAGTCCAGGCTGGTTTTAAACACACTATGTAGTCAAGGATGACCTTGAACTTCTTTTGTTTGTCTCTCTCTCCCTCTGTGTGTGTGTTTGTGTTTTTGTGTGTGTGTGTGTGTGTGTGTGTGTGTGTGTGTGTGTGTGCAGTTGCATGTGCACCATTTACACACAGGGTAGAGGACAAGGGAAGATATGGGGGTCTTCTTGTATTGCTCTTCTGCTTTATTTCCCTGATATAGAGTCTCTCACTGAACCTGGAGCTCCCCACTTTGAAATTAGACAGAGTGACCCACGATCCCCAGTGACCCCCTGCCACCACCCACTTACCACTGAGGTGGCAGACATGCAGACCACATCCAGCTATTTACATGAGTGCTGCAGATTGAACTCAGTACTCACAAGGGTGTAGTAAATACTTCTACCCACTAAGCCATCTCCCCAGCCTTCATGTCCTTTCTTTGTTGTGAAAGATCTTTCCGCTAGCTTTTTTCAAAATCATAAAACATATAATCACTATCTACATTCATTTTCTGTGAATCAAATATGAGAGTGTATTTCTTCTAACTACAGCTTAGAGCCCATTGAGCAACTACTCCCCATGGCTCTCCACTCCATAGTCACACCTCCTCTGGTTGTCACCATTCTACTCCAAACTTCTGGATTCTACCATCATCTTTCTGTGTCAGGCTTATTTTTCACTTAACAGTCTCCGGCTCTATGCATTTTGTCACAAATAATAGGATTTCATTCTTTTGTTCTTCCTTTTTATGGGTGTACGTTTATTGCACATCCTGTTGGGTTTCATAAAGACACTTTCTTTCAAGTACATCATGTAGTTTGACCATATGTACTTTCTCTCATTCTTTGCCTTCATTTGCCCTCATTTATCCCTCCCATAGCTTCCTTCCTTCCACTAGTATTTCTTCTGCTTTCAAGTCATAAATACACATACACATAGATAAATGGTTTTATGTATTATTAAATAAGTATTCTAGAATCCACAAATGAGAGAAAACAGGTGCTAGGTTTGTTTTTTGCCATCTGATTTCACTTAATATGACGATCTCCAGTTTTATGCATTCTCCTCCAACTGACAATATTTTGGTTGTTCTTTATAGCTAAATAAACCTCTGTTGTGTACAAAGACACTTTATCTATCATTTATCTGTTCCCAGAAGAATCTAGCCGGCTTATATGGTAGTTCTACTTTTATTTCTGGAGGAATCTCCATTCTGACTTCCATAGTGGGTGAACCAGTTTACATGCTCCTCAACAGTACATAAGGCTTCTCTGTGCTCCAGAACCTTGCCAGCATATGACATAAAATCTTAGTACCATTTTAATTTGTATTTCTCTGACTGCTGAAGGTGTTGAATTTTTTTTTTCGCATGCTTAGTGGTCATGTGTATTTCATCTTTTGAAAACTGACTGTCCATTAAATCTGTCCTCTTACTGATTGGGTTATTGAGTATTTTCATGTTTAGTTTTTTCTTACATTCTTTATATATCACAGATATTAATATTCTACCCAAAAGTACATGTTCTATGCTTGAGGCTATCTCTTCACTTACTTATTTCCTTTGCTGTCACAGAAACTTTTTACTTTTATGAAATCATATTTGTCAATTTGGGGGATTCTTTCCTGAGATACTCGAATCCTTTACAGGAAAACCTTGCCTGTGGCAGTCTTCGAGTGATTTCTCTATGATTTCCTCTTACATTCTCACAGTTTAATTCTTTTCTATGTGGCTATCCAGGATTCCTATTATCATTTGTTGAAGAGGCTGTTTTTTTCTCCATTGTATGTTTTGGCATCTTTTTTAAAAAAAATTCAGGAAGCTGCAGCTATGTGTATTTGATTCTCAGTTCTCTATTCAACTGATCTATGTCCAGTCAGACCTATTCTAAGATATGGCTCAGTGAGATCAGGTTGTATGATACAGCCCTATAATTTTTTCTCATGATTTTTTGGCTCTGCAGGGTGTTTTGTGGTTCCATATGAATTTTAAGATTTTTATCCTATATCTCTCAAGGATGTCATTTAAATTATAAGAGCATTGAATCTGGAGGGAGCTTTAGCTAAAATGGCCATTTTTATTGTACTAATCCGATTAGTGGGAGTGGTCTTTGCACCTTCTATTTTCTGCCTCAATTTCTTCCATCAGTGTTTCTAAATTTTCACTGTGGAGGTTTTTTAATTCCTTGGTTAAGTTTATTCCTAGATTCAAAGTTTCTTCCCTGCTAATGAGATATTATATAGGCTCCTTTTCAACATACAGTCCCATGACACTTGTTCTGGGTTCCCAGGGTGTAAGTGTTCATAGAGTGGTCAAGCTACCAACTCAGAGGGGCCTTTGTAATAAATATAGCTTCTTCAGTCAATTGATATAAAATATGGGTTACCTGGCATTTCCCCTCCCTCTGATAATGCCACAGTTGGATAAGGTTTTTGTCTCTTTTTCAGTTCTGTAAAGACCCTGTAACAGATTGTATGGTCTGTACCATGGTTCAAGCTGTCTGCTGCTCCACCCCTCTCACTGGGAGGACAGCTCCACCATGAGCACCAACCCTACCAGAATGGCCTCTTTACTATTCTTCTTTGCAAAGTTTTTTTTTCTATTTATTTTGCTATTGAAGCTAGAGACTTTTTTGCCTCTTCTGTAGCTGTCATCCACCTTCCCTCTAGAGACTCTAGCAGGCCATGCCTGTAGGTCATCCACCATCTTATCTCTCCACAACCTGGATTCCATTCTATTTAAACCTGAAAAATATACCACTGTGATTTTTAATCTTGACTGTCAGCTTGACCAGAATGAGAAACACCTATGAGACAAATCTCTGGACATATCTGTGAGAGAAATTGTAGATTACCTTAACTCAGTATGTGAAGACCTGCTCTGAACCATTCCAAGGGCACTACCATTCCATGAGGGGGGTCTGTATTTAATTAAAACTGGCTACAAGCAATCTCTCTCTCTCTTTCTTTCTTTCTCTCTCTCTTTCTTTCTCTCTCTGTCCTTTATTATCAAAGATGCAATGTGTTTCATGCCTTAACCGTAACCATACATAATGGAAGGTATCCCCTTGAACTATAAGCCAAAATAAATTTCTTCTTCTCAAGTATTTGGTCAAGCAATGAGAAAATAATTAATACAGCCTTTATGTAGATGTGCATTGTATCTATCCATTTTTTCAATTGATGGACCCATGAATGCCATTTCTCAGCCATTGCAAACAGTATTGCAACAAACATAGCCATGTAGCTGTCTCTCTGACATAGTGACTTTATTACCTTTCAATATATTCCTAAATAATGTTAGTTGTATTATTTTCATTTTGTGAGGAACCTGAATATTATTTTCCACAATAGACATATTAATTAATATTCTCACTAAGAGTACAGAAGGATCAATAGACAAATGAGAATACATCACACTAAGCTACTTCTGTAGAAGAAAAATAATCAATAAAGTGGAGAGGCAACTTACATTATTAGAGGATGTATTTGTAGACTATACATCTGACAAGCATTTAATTTCCAAAACATATCATTAATTCAAATAACTCAGTAAAAATAGAAAGAAAAATAGAAATAAAGAAACACCATGGGCTGGAGAGATGCCTCAGTGGTTAAGGCACTTGCCTCCAGTGCCTAAGGCCCTGGGTTCAATTCCCCAGGACCCACATAAGCCAGATCCACAAGGTGGTGGCCCTGGTGTGCTCTCTCTCTCTCTCTTTCTCTCTCTCTGCTTGAAAATGAATAAATAAAATATTTTTTAAAAGGAAACACCAATTTAAAAATGGGAGAGAATTAAATAGACATTTTTCAAAGTAAACATAGAAATAGTTAACAGGGTGAAAAATATGTTCAACTCCATTAGCCATCAATTACCTCACCCAGTTAGACTGGCTTTGGCCAAAATGAAGAAAAGACCTTTAGATTTTTAATAGTTAAGCTGAAGCAGGGGCTCAAGAGATGGATCATTTGGTAAAGTGCATGCCATGTGGCATCTGGGGCTGCAGGCATGCAACACTGCCAGGCATAGTGACACACACCTGTAATCCAGTGCTAGGGAGGTGGGGACAGTCAGATCCCCAAGGGCAAGCTTGCTAGCTAGACAAGCCCCATCAGCCTAGCTCAATAAATGAGATGGAGAGCAAGTGAGACAAACACCCAATGTTAAACTCTGGCCTCTACCCTCACCCCACACACTCACCTGCAAGCACACACATGTGCCCACATACATATAAATATGCATGCATACATGCTTGCACACCACACACATATAAAAATGTCAAGGCAGAAATAATATTTGTTAACATGCAAAATCTTATCAAATTAAAATTTCAGTGTAAGTTTGTACTATAGCACATACCCTTGGATACTTTGTCTCGTGTGTGGCTGCCTTTGTATTACAATGGCAGAGCTGAATCATTGCAACAGAAAAAGTATATGAATGTTACAGAAAAAGTTTGCTGACTATTGCTATAGTTGAGTCACCTACAGAGAGAGAGAGAGAGAGAGAGAGAGAGAGAGAGAGAGAGAGAGAGAGAGAGAGAGAGACCCTTTTATATACTAGTTCTTTGTGCCTGTCCACTGGAGTTCCCAGCCTGTTCACAGACTTCCACAGACTGCCTTTCTGTGACTCTGTGGAGAACTGCTCATGAGATGCGAGTCACTTTTCCGATTGACATAGAGTGCTAGAAATGCCTGGGTAGCATCATGACCTTCTCCTCCTCTGTCCACAGCCAGTGGTTTGCTAATGACAGTATGAAAATTGCCTCAGGTCAGGACTCAGGTCAGGATGTGCTGAGTGGTAGTTTATACCTCAGAGCCAATCTAATGGAGATCATCTTTTCTTTCTGACTGCTGCTTATGAAGCCCGCCATGCTGGGGAAATAGCAAAGCTGAGCTTTCCCCATTTCCCTACTTTAAAAAGTGAAATTAATTGTGTAAGAAGGTAAATAATTTACCTCATTGGGTTTAATCTAAAATTTGTCTCCACTGCTTAAAAATAAGGATGCCATGTGAGCAAGGCATCCTCTTCTTTTGGAATTGCTTGGAATTTTCTTCTTGCACATTCAGTGTCATGGTTCTGAAAGCAAGAGCTGGGCTCCCTGTTAAGCCACTTAGTAGATTTTGACCATCTGTCTTCTACCAGAGCTCATGTTAATTGTTGCAAATGCAATGAATGTAAAATGACTCAGGTCTTGAAAATTCCCTTGTTTCTAAGATACTAGTAAACTCATATGCAACTAGAGCAGAGTCTGAATATTCCATTATATGTCTATTTTTTAGCATGTCAAACACAATGAGGTAATGAATAAATCCTTGTTATATGTAATGATACCAATCATTCTCAAGAATGGAAATCGATTCAGCCAGGGCACAAACTTAATTCCACACATAACTCTTAGTAAAGGTGTTATTGACACACAACTCAGCATGAGGTAATGTCTCCAAGA
Organism: Zapus hudsonius; assembly: GCA_004024765.1. Taxonomy (NCBI): domain Eukaryota; kingdom Metazoa; phylum Chordata; class Mammalia; order Rodentia; family Dipodidae; genus Zapus; species Zapus hudsonius. Next base: position 9,377 of record PVHP010006971.1, on the reverse strand, counting down.
AGGGAAACCAGACTGAGAACCTAAAGTCCCAAATAATTATATTATTAATTTTCTAGGTGACCGTGGGTAATCCATTTCATTCTCTGAGCCTCAATTTTTTTCAATTATAATATAAGCAAGCCAGACTAAATTATCCAAATGGTTTGCTCTACCTCAGAAACTCTGATTCTTTAGACCCATCCAATCATTTAGCAATGCCTGATTTCTCATAAACAAATAGACTTTGCTTCAGCTCCCTATGCAATATAACTTAAGTGCTCAAATTTTCAATATTGCCCATATTTTTGAAGCGAAAATCTACATGCCACATATTTTGTCTGCATTCATAAAGATGAAAATGTTTCCTCAGTATATATTTGGCTTCCAGTCTTTTAAAAAAGGATTTTTTAGCAAGTTGTTAAAGTATTTCTTAGATTTTTTCTCAGATATACAGCTCAAACCAAGCTCCAAGGACATTAATTTCTATTCCAGAAAAAATTTTTGGCTATGTGTGTGCATTCCATGTGTGCTATGGAATATGTATGTATAGTGTATGTACATGTGTGCGCAAATGAACATGTCCCATGCACACATGTGTAGAGAACAAAGGGAGCACTGAGTGTCTCCACCATTACTACTCAGCTTTGTTTTGTTTCCTTAAGACAAGAGTCACTTGCTGCATGGAACAAGCTGCCATATGTTTGGTCAGACTAACTGACCAGTGAGCTCCAAAGATTCCCACTTCTGCCCCCACAGGACTGGGGTTTCAACCATGTGCAGACATACCTAGCTTTTTAAAAATGTGGGTGCTAGGGTTGAAATTGCGGCAATATCAGGCCCCCATCCGTGCATGGCAAGTGATTTTTACCAAATTCAGATTGTTTTTTTTTTAAATTTTAGCACACTCAAGCTTATTGCCATTTTCTTATCACTTTTGTTACTTTCCTCTGTCCCCATCTCAGAGTCCTGAGGCAAGCAGAGGGACAGACCCAGCCTGGACAGAAAGGTCAATATGAATAGACGTCTATGCATAATACTTTCATGACTGACAGGAAAATCAGAGATCACAGAAAATGAAAAGGAGAGGTGATTTAAGGAAAATAAGGAGGGTACTTTGACACCTCCCTCAGAGAAAACAAAACAGCAATTAAAAATGTCAAGGTACAGATCAACTAGAAGAAAGAATTGACAACTATAAAGATTACTTATTTGAAATTATCCAATGAGAAAATGGCAATAAGGATAATATGAGCGAAGAAAATATGAAGGTTATAGGAGACATTATAGAGGAAACTAACGAACTCATTACTGAGATTTCCAGAACAAGAGAAAGAAAAGGGGGAAACAGCACTTATTTAAAGAACTAATAAAACTTGTCAAACCTGGTAAGGGAAATGAACACATCAAAGTATTAACCCTGATAGCAAAGCCAGACAAAGACATTACAAGAAAATAATGGTCCAATATTCAGAGATGGAAAAAAAACGTTCAACAAATTATTAACAAACCAAATTCAACAGCATGTTAAAAGGTTCAAACATCATAATCAAATGTGATTTATCTTTGAATTCAAAGGTGGCTCAACACCCACAGATCAATGTGTAACATACTAGTAACAGACTGAAGTGTGAAATTCACATGATTATCTCAAATGATGCAGGAAAAGCACTTGAAATAATCCGCCACCCTTTTATGACAAAAACTCTCAACATATTGTAGAAGGAATTCACATCAGCATCAAACAGCAATTAGTCACAAATCCATTGCTAACACCAAATTCAACAATGAAAAGCTTAAAACTTCCTCTAAGATCAGGAAAAAATTAACTGTCGATTCTCTAACACCTCTAATCCACATGGTACTGAAAGTCTTGGTCATAGCAATTAGGCAAGAAAATAAAAATCAATAATATCTCAACCATAAAATTCCAAAGCTAAACTGTTTTGGTCTGTACATAATATGATACGACATGCAAAAGAAATCTTAAAACACTATCCTGTAAACAACTAGAGCTAATAAAAACTTCAAATTTGCAGGATATGAAATCAATATAAAAGTGCTCTTTTAACTCTTCTACATTAACCAAAAATTATTTTTTTTAAAATTATACCAGAAAACACGTGCATTTCCAGTGCCATCCAAAAGAATAACAACTCATAGGAATACATTTAACCAAACATTTTTAAAGGTACACACTGAAAAAATATAAGAAACTGAACAAGAAAATTAAAGGGCAAAAAATAAGCAAAACTGTACTGTATATGGATGAGAAAAATGAACACTGTTAAAATGCCCGTGCACTTCCTATCAAAAGTCCAGTGATGCTTTTCTTCTTTTTGTTTGGAGTGTATAGTGTATATGCTGAGGTGTGTGTATGTATCGTATATGCTCCTGTGTGTGAAGATGTAGACACCCCACTCGAATGGAGAGGCCAGAACAGAATGTCAGGTGTCTTTCTCTACCACTCTCCTGCTTTGTTTCTTGAGGAGTCTCTCATTGAACCCAGAGCTGCCATTTTGTTCTATGGGACTGATTGACAAGTGAGCCCCAGTGAGACTTTCCCACTCAGGACCAGGGTGAAAGTCATGTGTAGCCACAACCAGCTTTTCTTTTTTTTAAAAATATTTTATTTATTCATTTTCAAGCAGAGAGAGAGAGAGAGAGAGAGAGAGAGAGAGAGAGAGAGAGAACCAGGGCCACCACCTTTTGGGTCTGGCTTATGTGGGACCTGGGGAATTGAACCCGGGGCCTTAGGCACTGGAGGCAAGTGCCTTAACTGCTGAGCCATCTCTCCAGCCCTTTTTTTTAATATTTTATTTCACAACCAGCGTTTTTTTTCAATATTTATTGTCCATAATGAGTTACATTATTTAGTGGGCGAACCATGCGTTGTTATCCCGAATTCCCCACTTCCCCCCCCCTCCCCATTCCTGATCAGTTGTATATCCTCCTCCGTGGGCTGTCTGTATTAGTCCTTGTGGCAAGGGATCCTGTATATCTTAGTACTCATCCCGGTCTTCCTGGCCCAAGTGTGTTGTTACTGATGGGTGCCATGCCTCCGGACAGTCTCCCCCACCACGGCTCTCACAATCTTTCCGCCCCCTCTTCCGCTC
>PVHP010006970.1:0-58489 GCA_004024765.1 Zapus hudsonius | reverse complement strand
GTGTGTGTGTGTGTGTGTGTGTGTGTGTGTGTGTGTGTGTGTGTGCCTTTGCCTTTGCTGTCATCTTGCCTGGTTTGCATTGTTTTTATTTTTATTTATTTATTTGAGAAAGAGAGAGAGAGAGAGAGAGAGAGAGTGTTAATTTGTGAACACCAGTGCATCTTGTCACTGCAAACAAACTCCAGGCCCATGTGCCACTTTGTGCATCTGGCTTTATATTGGTACTGGAGAATTGAACCCAGGCAGTCAAGCTTTGCAAGCAAGAGCCTTTAACCATTGAGACCTCTCTCCAGCCCAACTTTTTAAAAATTTTATTTATTTGGAAACAGAGTGAGAGAAAGAAGAGGGTCAGAGAGAATGGGTGTGCCAACATTTTAAAAAATATTTACTTATTTATTTATGAGAGTGAGAAAGAGGCAAGGGGAGAGAGAAAGCATGGGCGCACCAGGGCCTCCAGCCACTGCAAACGAACTCCAGATGCATGTGCCACCTTATGTGGGTACTAGGGAATTGAACTCAGGTCCTTCTGCTGTGCAGGCAAGTGCCTTAACTGCTTAGCCATCTCTCTCTGAGTGCTAGGATTAAAGGCACCACCACACCTGGCTTTTTCTCCAGCTCCTAACTATTTTTTAAAATTTTTATTTGTGGGCTGGAGAGATGGCTCAGCGGTTAAGGCACTTGCCTCTGGTGCCTAAGGCCCCGGGTTCAATTCTCCAGTACCCACATATGTCCTCTCTCTCTCTCTCTCTCTCTCTCTCTCTGTATTTCTCCGCTTGAAAATGAATAAATAAAATATTAAAAATAAATAAATAAAATAAAATTTTTATTTGTAAGGGGAGAGAGAGAGAGAGAGAGAGAGAGAGAGAGAGAGAGAGAGAGAGAGAGAGAGAGAGAGGACAGAATGGGAGCCCCAGAGTCTCCAGCTACTGCAGATGCATACGCCACTTTATACATCTGGCTTTATGTGGGTCTGAGCTATGTCTCCAGCCCTTTTGTGGGTTTTTTGTTTTGTTTTATTTTGGTTTTCGAGGTAGGGTCTCACTCTAGCCCAAGCTGGCCTGGAATTCACTATGCATTCTCAGGGATGCCTCGAGCTCATGGTGATCCTCCTACCTCTGTCTCCCGAGTGCTGGGATTAAAGGCATGTGCCACCATGCCTGGCCCTGTTATTGTCTTTTTTAAAAATATTTTTATTGATTTATTCTTGAGGAGAGAAAGAAAGGGACTCTGACCTCTGCAAAGGAACTCCAAACACATGCATTATTTCATGCATCTGGCTTTGTGTGGTTACTAGAGGATTGGACCTTGGCTGGCAGGCTTTGTAGGCAAATGCCTTTAACTGCTGATTCATCCTCCTAGCTTCTGGTTTTTTGTTTGTTTGGTTGGTTTTTTTTCAGATAAGGTCTTCTGTAGCTGAGGCTGGCCTTCTGCTTCTTGCCTCCATTTCCCAAGTCCAAGTGTGGGGTATCATGCCTGGTTAAAAATGTATGTTTTTTGTTTGTTTGGTTTTGTTTTTTTTAAATATTTTATTTATTCATTTTCAAGCAGAGAGATACAGAGAGAGAGAAAGAGAGATAGAGATAGAGAGAGATAGCACCAGGGCCACCACCTTGTGGGTCTGGCTTATGTGGGTACTGGGGAATTGAACTAGGAGCCTTAGGCACTAGAGGCAAGTGCCTTAACCCCTGAGTCATCTCTCCAGCCCTGTTTTTGGTTTTTCCAGTTGGAGTCTTGCTGTAGCCCAGGCTGAACTGGAATTCACTGTGTAGTCCCAGGCTGGCCTTGAATTTATTGCGATCCTCCTGCCTGTACCTTGAGTGCTAGCTCTTAAAAATGTGTCATTTTTAAAGAGGTGAAAGTACCATGTGCTATCCTTTGATTAAAAAAAAAAAGTGGATGTTTGTCAACTGTCTTTGTAATGCTAGCGTCATTCCAGGCCATGAATCCTGGAGTTGGATAACCCCTCCCTGCTCTTCATGCTACCCTTATTACCTCCAAGACCCTCACCAGGCTCATTTACTACCTCCCTCCAAAGTCACCTTGCAGCTGGGTATAGCGGCTCAGGTTTGTGATCCCAGCACTTGGGAGGCTGAGGTAGAAGGATCTCTACGAATTCCAGGTCAGCCTAGGTTAGAGTAAGACCCTGGCTGAACAATCAAACAAAAATCTTCAGACTTGGGGAGATGGCTCAGTCATTAAAGGTGCTTGCTTGCAGAGCCTAGCAGTCTGGTTTCAATCCCCAGTACCTACAGAAAGCTAGAAACACGAAGTGTGCATGCATCTGGAGTTCCTGTACAGCAGCAACAGGCCCTGGTATGCCCGTTCTTTCTCTGTCCTCCCTTGCAAATAAAAAATTAAGATATATGTTTAAAAAAAAAATCCCTGGGGCTGAAGAGATGGCTCAGCAGTTAAGGTGCTTGCCCGTACAAACCTAACGACCCAAGTTCGATTCCCTAGTACCCAGGTAAGACAGATGCATATGGTGGCTCATGTGTCTGGAGTTCATTTGCAGTGGCTGGAGGCCCTAGCATTGCCCATTCTCCCTCTCTCTCTGCCTCTCTCTCTCTCTCTCTCTCTCTCTCTCTCTCTCTCTCTCAAATAAATTAAAAAAAATTTTTTGAAAAAAGTCAAAGTCACCTTGGGGCAAAGATGTCCAACTCCCTCACATAAGCACATGAACAAGCCTCCTTCTGCTTCATGTAAAAAGAATATGCATAAAGCTAGGCTTGGTGGTGCACTCAGAGATAGAGGTAGGAGGATCATACTGAGTTTGAAACCAGCCTGAGACTACATAGTGAATTCCAGGTCAGCCTGGGCTAGAGAGAGATCCTACCTCGAAAAACTAAAACCAAAAAAAAAAAAAAAAGAAACAAAAAAGAGAACATGCATGAATTTCTCATGCTGACAGGTAGAATTCTGACATAAATTAGCACCAGAACCACTAACGTAGCAACTGTAATTTTGTTTTTCTATATTTGTTGTTTATTGAGACAGGGCCTCTGTAGCCCAGGCTAGACTGGAACTCTTTTTTAAAAATATTTATTTATTTGAGAGAGGAGAGAGAGAGAGAGAAAAAGAAAGAGAAAGAAGGGAGAATGTGCACACCAGGGCCTCCAGCCACTGCAAATGAACTCCAGACACATGCGCCACCTTGTGCATCTGGCTTTATGTGGGCACTGAGGAATTGAACTCAGGTCCTTCTGCTTTGCAGGCAAACGTCTTAACTGCTAAGCCATCTCTCCAACCCCTAGACTGGTACTCTTCTGTCCTTCCTTCTGTCTCAGCCCCCCCAGTGCTGGTATTCCAGGTGTGCACCTCACTACGTGGGGTTTCTAATTTGCAACCAGCCAGCTGTCAGAGTGGCTGTGGTCAGGCTTAGCCATCCACTTAGTCACCTCTGGTGTTCTTGGAGGACAGAGCTATGGTGGTTTCCTCCCCAGAAAGCTCATCTCTGGGGGAGGAAATACATACAGCCCAGCTTCCCCAACCACTGTCGTCTTTGTGAAGCTTCCCGTCCTCCTTAAAAGTCCTGCAATGGATTTCATGGTCTGCCTTTTCTAGAGAGCTGGCAAAGGGCGCTGGGAGTGAGTCACCCTGCTTCTTGGAGATGTTTTGCTCCAAGAGCTTGGGGTGCCACGAGAGATAACCAATAGCTTCTTGAGGGCCTCCCCTTCCCCCAAGGGCTGGAGCCTGAGTTCCTGGAAGTGGACAGTAGCTGAGTTTTTAAGAAGCTGCTGGGCCAGCTCTGGAGCTCTGCGGGAAGGGAGATGTGGAACAGCACAAGGCCTCTGACTCAGGATCCATGGCTTGCAGACATCTGCTGCCTCCCCCGGAAACAGACTGCCTGAGTTCCCTTTTGTTTCTCTGTTTCCCAGGGACCCTGAGACTTGGTGCATAGTGGAAATGCCCGTCCTCCATGGTGGAACTTTGCTTTCCCCATCACAGAAGAGTCAAGATCTGTGGAATTTAACAAGGGACCACTGTCTGTCCAACTATCACATGGAAGCCCTTGCTCTGTCCAGATCTTGTTCTGGGCACTAAGATGTAGGCCCTCTCTTCAGGCTACAGGGCAAGGTGGTCACACCATAATGATTGCAATAGACCATGACAAGCCTAGTGACATTATGACCCAGGGACTTTGGGAATGCAGGGGAGGCCTTAGCCTAGCCTGGAGGAGGGTTGGAAGGCTTTGGGAGGTGAAAATTCCGGAAGTTAGCATCATGGCAGTGGTGACAGGAGGCGATGGGCAAATGGAATGAGGCGTTGGAGAAACCCTTTCCCAATCTGGACCCTTCTCCTCAAAATATGATTGGGGGATAAGCTTGCTCAGCTGGTGGCTGTCATCCCACTCTGGGCTTCTGGAGTGGGGAAGTACTGATGTGAGCTGTTGAAGGGAGTGTTCAGTGACCACGAGACTCTCCTATCGTAGCACACATGACCTTGGCCTTCCTGATCTCTACTGGGGCATCAGGGCTCTGGACTGTGATCAAGTCCCCCTTGCTGCTGGAACACCCCAAGATGAGAGTCAGAGTCCCTTCTCTTCTTGCCTGTGCCCTGTCCTCCCTCTCTCAGCTGGCTCTCTGGGATCAAAGGACCTGGCTTCGTAGCATGGATATTAGCAGGACACTTTTTCTCTGACCTGTCCATCTGTCTGGCAGAGGAGTCCCCAGCTGCAGATGGGCTGGGCTGCTTCTCAGGATCCTCAGTCTCTAAGAGCCCGGTTCCTCCCTCTACCTTCTCTTCCGCACCCCATGGCCCAGATGAGGTTGGCTGGAGCTGGGCAACCTCCTGGACACTTTTTAGCCGTGTCTTACCTCAACCTGGCCTCCCAGGAGACACACCTGCTCAGGCTCCCTTGGGGCTACCTGGGTTTCTCACCCTATACACAGCATCCCACTTAGAGCCTCAGGAACTAAAAGAGTTAATACATGTAAGACTCTTGGCACCTGGCATGGTGTGTTCAATATTAATTTTTCAACATCTCTATTGATAGATAATATATTCGGTCATTGTAATTTGGCCTAAACTGAATTCTGATGGTCTCTTTGGGAAAAGGGGCTCTCTCTAGGCTTCCCCATCTCAGTGCCCAGAGCACCCACACTCCTGATCTGCCAGCAAGCACTGGGGGCACTTTCTCTGAATGTATTGGAATCATCCACTCGCGCCACCTTCCCTTCCTGGAAGATTTCCCAGTCCTCTGGGTGGCCTCCCTGGCTCCACCATCTATTTTCCTTGACACTTCCAACAAGTCACCATGGGCATCTTTTCATTTTCCTCTTCATTCGTAGTCCGTCCCTACGGGTCCCTCCCCACAACCCAGGCACTCCAGCCCCTACTAAGGGCCCCAGCTTCTCCAGATCCATCAAGGCTCGGCCTTCTGTGGGGCCTCTGCCTGAAGGCCTCGCTCCCATATCTTCACATGGCCTTCTCATCCTTCAAGCTTTCGTCAAAGTTCCTGTCTCCCGAGGAGCCTCATGTGGCCTCCTGTCCTCAGAACTCTTTGCCTCCCCATCCTGTGCCCCATTTATTCCATCCTAGCAGGCAGCCAAGTCGGACTTCCTACATCAGTGGGTTTGTTCTCTGCTGTTATCCACCACCTCCCGTGCCACCCTGTGGCTTCCACCAAGACAGGAGAAAGCTGTGTGTGTGCGCGCGTAAAGAACCAGCGTACCCCACCAGGTACTCACTAGCCCTGGCCCTGGGGGGTATCTTCCCAGACTGCCTCTTGTCTGCTCTCTGTCCTGGGGGTAAGATTTCTCCATGCGTGTTTGCTGCATTAGACAAGTCAGCCAGCCCTGCCCCAAGGCCCTGCAAACACTCATGCCAACAACTCCAGGAATACAAATGGAGAGAATAAGCCAGCTAAAGGCCCAGGGAGCTAATTTAACTATTGAGTGATTAAATATGCTTAATTATTAGGAGGGAGCTGTGGTGAAAAGTTGACCACAAACCAGAAGCTGCAGGAGATCTCGCCCAAATTCAGGATGTGAGGATGAGCCCTCCCTGCCAGCCTGGATGAAGAGTTCATAGCTGGGCCTACCCTATGGTCCCAGGTAACTAAGGCCCAGGGCCAGCTCAGGGGCTGGGATATTTCCCGGCTTCTTGGGGATTCCCACCCTGCAGTCACTCCCTGAGCTGGCAGGGTTCCCACTCTGGGAGCCAGAGCTAATGCATAGCCTTAGGCTAAGGCTGAGTGAGTTTGGTTGGCGAAGCTACCCTCTCTGCCCCACCCCCCACTTCCCGAAACCTGGGGAATCCAGGGCCAGATTCTTGTCCCAACAAGCCTGGTCAGAGCAGTGCTGGGCGCAAAGCTGGTCGATGCTGAACCTCTGCTGGCACTCCTGGCCTGCTGGGATGGCCCAGAATTAATTCCTTGTGAGGGTGCACATGTGGTCCAAGATGCTGGGACTTGGGCTCGGAGCCCCTGGGAGTAGAGGAAAGGAGAGGTCTGCAAAGTCCAGGGTATGCCAGGCAGCAGGGAGCGGCACGTTTCCGACTGGTATTCCTGGAAGGTTGGAGTAGCCAACTGTGCCAGGGCCAGTGTGAAGGCAAGGGGCAGGAGGCTGACAGAACGGAGGGAGAAGGCAGTGCTGGTGGGCAGGCCCTTCTCAGATTCTCTCCCTGCCTCATGATCCTTCCTCCCTGTCTCTCTTTCTGACTGCACATGCCACCTTCCTGGGATGGATCACCTTTCCCAAACCACTAGTCCACCCCAGAAGGTTAATAGATGAGGAGAGAGTGGGCCAGGGCCACAGAACATCATAGAAGAGAGCTGAGCTGCTCTTCCTCAGCAGTAGGGTCCAGACACGAGCAAAATGAGCAATAAAAGGAGTTCCCTCCTAGGAGCACCTAGAGGGGCTACTGAGAGGGGAGGGAAGGCCAAGGGCTAGGACAAGCCACCCTGGAGGACTTGGACCTTGAGGAACTTAAGGCTGTGAAGCTGTGACCAGGCCATGTGTTTGGACCTACAGGCCGGCAGGGCTGGGAAACAGAGGTTTTCTTCTCTTTTGTGAAAAAGAGTCTCACTCTAGCCCAGGCTGCCTTGGAACTTGCTGCAGGCCAGGCTGTGCTTGAACTCACAGTGATCTGATGATCTGCCCACACCTCAGTCTCATGAATGTGGGAGGCATGAGCCACCAGTTCTTTTTCTTTCTTTTCCTTCCTTCTTTCTCTCTCTTCCTTTCTCTTTTTCTTCCTCTCCCTCTTTTTCTTTCTTCTTTCTTTGCTTGCCTTCCTTCCTTCCTTCCTTCCTTCCTTCCTTCCTTCCTTCCTTCCTTCCTTCCTTCCTTCCTTTCTTTCTTTCTTTCTTTCTTTCTTTCTTTCTTTCTTTCTTTCTTTCTTTCTTTCTTTCTTTCTTTCTTTCTCTTTGTGTGTGACAGTGTCTCATGTAGTCTAGACAGACTGGCCTTGAACTCACAGTGTAGCTGAGAATAACCTTGAATCTATGATCCTCTTGCCTCTACCTCCCAAGTGCTAAGAGGCAGGGATTGTCCCAAGGCCGTACCTTGCATGGGCTGCACAAGTTTGGGTTCTTGATACGCAGGGTGTAGGGATGAGAGGTCCAAGCCCCAAAGGGCAGGGGCCAACTGCATCATCTGTCCCCAACCCAGCACAGGGCCTGATCCAGGGAGGGATTTCTATGGAAGACTTCTAGGAGGCCCTGGGGTGGCCTTGGACTTGTAAGGCAGTAAATAGGAGTGCGGGATGGGAAAGAAACCCTGGGAAGATGAACTGCGGCCAGCCTGGAAGTGGTCAGAGAAGTCCTGGAGGCGCCTGGCCCTGCCTGTGGGGTACTCGCCCAACCCTGGTAGTTCCTGAGAGAGAGCAGAAGGAGGAAGTCATACCCTGGCACTCAGTTGGTGAGTGGGAGGCCCTTCCCTCCTGTTCTTGCCCATTAGCTAAGGCAGTGGTGAACCTCAGAGCCCAGGGAGCCATGAAGGATAGGCTTGGAGAATAGGGAAGTGGCCTGGTGCGTCTCTCCTTTTGGGGCGCAGACTCTGAGCTGTGGAGCTTGGGGCTCAGCTACCAGCTCCTCCTGGTCTACCAAATCCCTTCCCATTCCTTTTTTGGTTTGTTTTTGTGTTTTTTGAGGTAGGGTCTCCCTCTAGCCCAGGCTGACCTGGAATTCACTATGTAGTCTCAGGCTGGCCTTGAACTCACAGCGATCCTAGGTGTGCGCCAGCACGCCCGGCTCTTCGTGTTTTTGAGACTGGGTTTCATGGAGCCCAGGCTGGCTTTAACTTCACTGCACAGCTAAAGATAACTTCTCGCTTCCTCATCATTTTGCCTCATTTCTGGAGTGCTGGGATGACGGCACATACCACTATGTCTGGTGAGTCAGCTGTTCTGTAGAAGGACCCTGTTTTGAAATTTTAATTTCTTTTTTTTTTTGACAATTTCATCATATTTTCATTTAACGCATTTTGAGCATATTCACCCCATTACTCTCTGTCCAGTTGAATTCCTTATCTTGCCAACTAGTTCCCTCCCACTTTTCATGTCTTTTGTGAGTGTGTGTGACCAATGAGTTGCTTACTCTCCCCTTCCCCCAGCAGCCATTAACTGCCTGCAAATCCTTCATGAGCCCACTGGCAGTCAAGACGGAACGATGACAGGTCCAGTCTTGTGCAAGTAACCACAGCTGCGTGAGGGCAGTGGCCATGTCATGTCCAGAGGTCGACACTCCTACTCCTCTTCCAGCAATCATATTCTCCCATGATCCTCCCGGAGCTGGGGGAAGCCGGCTGTGACACAGATGCCCCCCTTGGGGCTCAGCACTCAACAGTCATTTATTCTCAGCACAGTCTCTGCAGTAACCACCACCCTCTGTAGAGAGAAGCTTCTAGAACCAAAGCTGAGAGCAGCACTTATCTATGGGCACAAACAGCAATATCTAGGTGAGAGGTGAGGATGGCATGTCCACTTGGCAAAACAATCCGAGTGGTTTGGTTTCCCTGAGAGCTTACAACCTCACCAGCTTTTTATTTGGTTTTCGAGGTAGGGTCTTGCTCTAGCCCAGGCTGACCTGGGGTTCACTCTGTAGTCTCAGGGTGGCCTCGAACTCATGGCGATCCTCCTACCTCTGCCTCCCAAGTGCTCCAAACCTGGGATTAAAGGTGTGCGCCACCACACCTGGTTTAAATATGTATGACCACGTGTAGGTGGGTCTCTCCTAAGTGGAGGCCAATCATTGGGACCTTGGTGAAGTACCCACCTATAGCGCGAGTTCAAACTCTAAGTCTACACCTAGACCCAGAGTCTCCTCCACCTGGGTCAGGGGACCCAGGGATTGTGCTCTGCAGGGTCACGGGGGTGGGGTGGGAAGAACAATTTTAGCATGGATTCTATTTCCTTATTCTCTCATCCTTCTTTTCTTTCTGACGGTCTTTATGAGCTCATCGGCCCATGTGGTGGTGGGTCACCTTTCTTCTCCTTTATTCCTCTCCTTTCCCTTCCCTCTTATCCTGGAAATGTTGATGTTTGAATATAGAGTGACACTTAAAATCACTCTCCATCTGGGCTGTCAATTCTTTGGCATACTTGAGATAAGAATTCAGGGTTCAGGGATCAAGGCTCAGCCCCCCCTCCAGTCAGAGAGAGAGAGAGAGAGAGAGAGAGAGAGAGAGAGAGAGAGAGAGAGAGAGAGAGAGAGAGAGAATATGAATGTGCTAGGACCTCATGTTGCAAATGAACTTCAGACAGGCTTCATTTCATTCATTCAGACATGCATCTGGCTTTACATAGGTACTGAGGAATTGAACCTGGGGTTATCCGGTTTTGCAAGCAAGCACCTTTAAACCTCTGAACCATCTCTCCAGCCCCCTACCAACTTTTGACCAGCTTTACAGCACCAGGAATGAATTCTCTCCTGTGGAGTGAGCCTCAAATCCTACCAGAAATTGATTGGTTACCCTCATTAATAGGCCATTTTGCACCAGTGGGCACATCTTGCCTGGCAGGTTGATAGTATAGCACATTAAAATTTTTTTTAAGTATTTAATTTATTTATTTGAGAGAGAGAGAGGGGGGAGCAGACACAGAGAATGAGCATGTCAGGTCCTCCAGCCACTGCAAATGAACTCCAGTCACACGTGCCACTTTGTGCATCTGACTGTGGGTACTGGAGAATCGAATTTGGGTCCTTCTGCTTTGCAGACAAACACCTTAATGGCTAAGCTATCTCTCTAGTCCTAAATTTTTTTTATTCAAGCAGAGTAAGAGAAGAGAGACAGACAGCTGACAAACAACTTTAATCCCAGCACTTGGGAAGCAGAGGTCTCCATGAGTTCGAGGCCATCCTGAGACTACATAGTGAATTCCAGATTAGTTTGGGCTAAAGCAAGACCCTACCTCAAAAAACAAAAAAGAAGAGAGATAACGGATGCACTTGGGCCTCCAGCCACCGCAACAGACCCCAGATGGGTGCGAGGCTCTGCAGGCGAGCACCTTAACTGCTGAGCCATCTCCCCAGCCCCCTGTAGCAAATTTTTAACTTTGTCTTACCCACCCATGATTATACTGGGGTTTTGTGTCTAGAAGAGACATGCCATTCTTGTGACATCATGCCAGGGGCACAAGGTGAAAGGTCACTAGTAACGCTGACCTTGGTCACCTGGCTGGGGGAGTGTTAGTCAGGTGTGTCCACCATACATACAGGTACTCTCCCAGCCTCTCTGCATACTGTACTCTTGGCAACTCACACCTATGGGTGGGTGGGTGGGGCAGTAGCGTTTTTCCACGTGCAGCACCTACCTTTCAGAGCACTCCTACAAACACGGCTGCGTTCCATCTCCCGGGCCAGGGACCTGAGATATGAGGAGATTTCTTCCCAACGTCCTGGAGGGAGGGCCATTGTGAACCCCGCCTCTCCCTCTGGGGAGAAAGCTGGAAACCCCAGGCTTCCAGGAGGCATGGGGGAGACCTCTTCACCAGGCACTAGTCACGTCACCTCAGGGAGCCTCGAGTCTTATCTGTACCAGGTGATAAAGGCATCCCCTTGGAGTGTTGGATAGAACAAAAGAGCTGCTCCACCCACGGCCTCTGGCACCATCCCTGTGATCGTCTTTGTAATTCCCCTCCCAAGCCCCCTGTGGAGACGGTCTACTTTGCCCAGCAGGTTTCTAAACTGCTCTGATCTGTGAGGGTCTCAGTGCTGGCTGCAGACTTCCGGCCTGCCCTCTGCCCTGCAGTCAAGTCAGGGGATCAAGGGGCCTGACTTCTTTCATCTTTCCTCCCAGACATTCTGGGGGAAGGAGGTCTGGGCTGGAGGCCCCCACCTCTGTGTGGTGTGACCTTGGGAGGCTGGCTGGCCCTCTCCGGGCTGACCAGAGGGAGTGATGTGATAAGCAGCTGAATTTCTTGGCACTCGGCCTTCTTGAGAGCCCAGTGGGGTCAGACATCTCCTCCACTTTCCCACAGGCAAATCTAATCTGCCTGTGTGTGTGTGTGTGTGTGTGTGTGTGTGAGAGAGAGAGAGAGAGAGAGAGAGAGAGAGAGAGAGAGAGAGAGAGAGGGGGGGGGGTGGTTTTCTGGCCTCATGCATTCCCCATCCCTCTTTTGACTGTGTATTTTGGAACAAAGTTTCACTAAGTTGCCAAGGCTGGCCTTGAACTCTGTGAAGTCCAGGTAGGTGTTGAACAGCTGAGGTAACAGGCCTGTGCCCAGGCTGGCTCTTCTCTGACTGATTCCATGTTTGTCTCCCTCCCTTCCCTGGCCAGCAGGCGGATGCTGGATGCCTGCTGGTGGCTCACCTCTTTTTTGAGGGAGACCAAGCTTGGCTCTAGTGACTTTCTGGCTCAAATTCTGCAGAGCTTTTTTGTTCTGTTTTGTTTTCTGAGGTAGGGTCTCGCTCTAGCCCAGGCTGACCTGGAATCCACTATGTAGTCTCAGGTGACCTTGAACTTAGGGTGATCCTCCTGCCTTCTCCACCTCACTCCCTGGAATACAGATGTGTGGTTTGGCATGCACGTGGACACACACTAGGGCACTGTCTGCCTTCCCGCCATCTCCAGCTGAGGCTGCCCCGTCCTGGTCCTCACTTATACTCCACACGCACATCTCCACTTCTCTGCTCCCCACTTCAAGGCCCAGAAGGCCTTTGTGTGACGGGTCAGGCAGCACCATACACTTGTCCCTTGAGTGGGAAGTGTCTCTAGCCAGAGCCCAAACCTAGGCGTTAAAACTTATTGGTCAGGTATGAATGGTCTCCCTGCCCACCTAGGGCAGGAAATACTGACTGAACAGTTAATCCACCCTCTCTCCCCCACATGGCAGGCTGGCAAACGGACCTCTGAATCTCCCATAGAAAGGAAAGGCCTTTCCCTAGGCTGGGGTGGGGGAAGACTCCAGATTTTTTTCCCTCATGAACCTCTCCTTCTCATGATGGGAGCCCTCTGTTATCTTTTCTTCTTCTGCTTGTTTAGCTAAACAACGTTAAACTCTCCATGTTTTTTCCCCACACTGGTGGCTGGAGAACTCTGTAACTCCCCATGTTCCCTTAAATAATAAAGTCTCCCACTATACTTTAATATCTTGTTGTCTATGATTTTAATTCTTTAACTTTGTAGACAAGAATCAGGTACTCCTCAAATTTTGGGGTGCATTAGAATTTTGCTGGGCATTATCTAAATTTTAACCCCCAGCTCACCCTGTTACATTTGCACTTGCTGCTCTTGGATACCCCTCAGGTCACAAGAGAGGACCACGGATCCTTGGGGTTCCACCCAGCCACCCTTCCCACCTCACCTTGCGACTCCAGCACATCTGTGCCACACTCCACTAACACCATCCTGCTCAGACTGCCAACTATGGGGTGTGGCCAGCATCAGTCCTGCCTGATTCCACACATGCTGGGCTAGGGGTCTCTCCCTCGACCCCTCCAGCCCCCTGTGCTCACTCCTTACTCTGAGCACCTTCAACTCTTCCACCAGGCCCATACAGGGTTTGCTTACGACTGTATCCTTACTACCAGGTCCAGACCCTGGTACCTACGAGATGCTCAGGAAGTACCATTCAGGGTTACTGGGGTGGGAGCATTGCAGCAGAGACCCTCCAGCAGGATGGCTCAGTGGAAAGCGGTCACAGCAGGAAAGGAAGGTGAACTAGGCCTGCAAGGAAGGCCGCAGCAGTTGGCAGGTGCCAGAAGGGAACATCTCTGTATAAACGGTGAAGGGTGAAGGGCAGGGCCCAGGGGAGAGCCGAGCCTCAGGCTGGAGTCCACCCTCCCTCCATTCCATTCTTTAGTGTTGAGCCTGGTGGCTTTGAGTAGACAGTCCTCACAGCAGACCACATGGGGAATGGCAGGACAGGACAGGAATTTCCCAGGGTGCCTGTGATGGGGGTTTCCCAGTCACTGTTCCAAGGCTGAGCTGGGCTGCGGCTGGGCATGGCTGATTAGCTACTATGGAGCCAGGGCCACTTGGGCTCTGGGAGAAGGTGGGCAGTGTCCCTGATATCATGAGCAGCACTGACCCATGGGCCCATTGTCTGCCCTTTGGTCCCAGGCCTTGGTTATGGCTTTGACCCTGATAGAGGGAGGAGAGATCTGAGACAGCTAAGGGATGCAAGCGGTGTGCTCCTTCTCAACGCCATGGCCTGAGCCAGGAGAGGTGTTGCCTGCTTGCATCCCAGCACCTGGTAGACTGCAGGAGGATTGCTGTGAGTTCTAGGCCAGGCAGGGCTATTGAGTGAGACTATCTTAAAAAACAACTCGAGGCCTAGTGGTACGTGCCTGTACCCTCAGCACTTAGGATGAGGCAGGAGGATTGGGCTATATAGAGTTTCAAGTTCCAGGTTAGCTTGGTCTTCGCAGTGAGACCATCACAGGGTAAGAAGGAGCCAGGTGCGTGGCCCACACCTTTAATCCCAGCACTCGGGAGGCAGAGGTAGGAGAATCGCCGTGAGTTCGAGGCCACCCAGAGACTACATAGTGAATTCCAGGTCAGCCTGGGCTAGAGCGAGACCCTACACCAAAACAAACAAACAAACAAACAAGCAAAAGAAAAAGAAAGAAGGCAAGCAAGCAAGAGCAAGAAAGGGGGAATAGAATCTGCTTGGTTCTGTCCATTTTATTTATTTATTTTTTTGGTTTTTCGAGGTAGGGTCTCGCTCTAGTCCAGGCTGACCTGGAATTCACTATGTAGTCTCAGGGTGGCCTTGAACTCACGGCAATCCTTCTACCTCAACCTCCCTGAGTGCTGGGATTAAAGGCGTGCGCCACCACGCCTGGCTTCATTCTGTCCATTTTAAAATTATGAATTATTTGCTGATGTTAAACAGTTACCATAAATATATAGTTGTTGTTGTTGTTTGAGGCAGGGTGTTACTCTAGCCCAAGCTGGCCATGAATTTATGGTGATTTTCTTACCTCAGCCTTCTGGGAGCGGGGATTAAAGGTGTGCGCCACCATGCCTGGCTCTAATATAATCTTTTTTTTAGCAAAGTAATACACAGAGAGTCACTCACTGTCCAGGCCAGACCAGCACCCTCCCACCTACATAACCCTGGAAGTTGGTGTGCAGGTCTTCTCCATTTGACTGTGAGTAAACTGAGGCTCAGAGAAGGCAGGACCACAGTCAGCAGTGGGAAGAGTTGGAACTTGAACCCTTGTCTTTGGGTTCAGCGTGTTCTCCCAGCTAATCAGCCAGTGCCTGATCTGAGCTGGGTCTTCGACAGGCCATGGCCCCTGACCTCAGGGTGGACACAGACACACCCAGAATGGACTTGGGACATGTCTCCAGCAGGGGTGTGTCTAGAAGCACGTCCTCCTGGAGAACTTGGTACGTACTTAGGACCCTGAAGTCCTGGGAGGGTCGGTGATAGGGGCAGGCATTCCTGGTGGCACTGCAGCCTGAGCAGAGGCCCAGAGGGGTACTGGTCACTTCCTCTGGCAGCTCAGCCTCAGAGCCAGTTCTCCAAGCCAGAGGCAGCTCCAGGTCAAGGCTCCATCTTTGCTGCATGAGTGCCATGCGTGGCACATCCCCCTCCCTGCATCAGCACGTGCCCTCTACCCATTCTGCAGGGTGTCATCCAGCCTCGCAATCACACTCTGCAAAGTGGCTGAGTTGAGGCTTCAACCCCAAGGTTGGGGGTCCGAAAGTTTGTGCTTTGAAGCTCTCTCTCATCCTAGATGAGACATGCCCAGAATGTTCTGTTGAACATCTGGGGACGGATTTAGTCACTTGCTGGTCAATCTTTAAACAAACAGCTCTCTGGAAGAAAAAGCAGATTTGTAACATTTCCCAGTTTCTAAGGAGTGAAATACTCCCTTCAAGGCCGAAGTCAGCGACACCAGTGAACATGGCCTCGGAAGAGCAGACTCCAGTCCCTTTCTTGTAAGCTGGTGCTAGTCAGACCCAGCACACCCTCCTCCGAGCCCAGTGTGGCCAATAAAAGGCCATCAGACATGTCTCAGGACTGCAGGAGGGTGGAGAAACCTGCTCCTCCAGCCAGGGTCTGCCAGGAGGCGTCTTGGAAGCTTCAGTTAATCTTTAAGCCAGCCTTGCAAACAAGGGCGGCCATTCCACCACCCTGCTTCACAGGAGAACAACCTGGGCTGGGAACTGATGGACTGAGCACACAGCCCAGGAGGGAGGTGCGTGACCTGGACATGAACCCAGATCAGGCTGGTCCAAGGCCTTCTCTTCTCCTTGCTGGCTGCCTGGGAGGTAGACTGCACTCCCAGAGCTGCCGCCTCACATTCCAGGGTACCCAGACCTCTCCTGTGCCACTTTAACCTGGCTGGGTCTCAGTTTCCCCACCTGTGACTGGAAGTGTTTTGAAAGAAGGAACATGGAGGCTGTTGGTGGTACTTGAGGCTGGATTCAAGTCCTCCTTTCCAGGTGCCAGGAATTCAGAAGGAAAGGGTGAAGTCAAGGGTGGGGCTCGAACCCTGGTCCCCAGAAGCTGGTGGAAAGTCTTTGTGGGGCCTGCAGAGACGCTGCCTGCATAGTCTAATGCCAGCAAACCCTGATGATAGCAGTTCTATTCCCCAGTACCCTCATAAAGCCAGGTGTACAATGTGGCGCACACATCTGGAGTCCGATAGCATTGGCTGGAGGCCCTGGCGCGCCCATTCTCTCTGTCTCTCTTCTATCTCTCTCTGCTTGCAAATAAATAAAAATATTAAAAATATAGGAAGTCTTTGTGGCTTGGAGCATTTCCTCAGTGTCCCACTTTCCTGTTCTACTTCCTGGTCTGCTGGGTCCAGATGTCTTCAGTGGCTTCCTACCTACATAACCGCAGTAGAACGGCCGGATACTTATGCACTGAAATTGAGTACGGGTGGGTCTGGCATGAGCCTGTAATCTCAGGTCCGTAGAGGCAAGGTCAGAAGGAGGTTCGCCTAAAGTTCAAGACCAGCCGGGTCTGCCTAGAGGTATGTGGTTTCACCCCTGAAGAAGTTCTAACATACATGCTGTTCCTCCCCACACAGTTCCTCCTGCCCCAGTCCTCACCTAGAGAAACTCAGGTCAAAGCCGAGCCGGTCGCTGCCTTAGTTTCCGCATCTGTAAAATGGGGATAACCGCCCACCGGCATGCAGCCCAGCCAGGTAGCTAGGGTTAATCCGAAAGCCACCCCGAGGCGCAGAGCCCAAGCGAGAAGTGCGCAGAGAGCGTTTCCGGAGAGGTGGCCTGGGGGCGTGCGGGGTGGGGGCAGGGAGGCCCGTGATCGCGGGCGGGTGAGGGGCGGACCCCGGCTCCGATCGCGGGGGAGCTGTCCCAGGTCGCCGGCCGGCCGGCCGCGGGCCCGGGTCCGCGCGCTTCCTCCTTCCTCCTCCTCGCGCGCCGCGGCCCCTCCTCCCGCTCGCTCCCTCCCCTCGCCGCCGCCGCCGCCGCCGCCGCCGCCGCCTCCCTTTCTCTCGGTCTGTCTCTCCGGGCCCGGAATCCATCCGGCCGCTGAGCCGGAGCGGCCAGGCCGCCGTCCGCCACCGTCCGGGTCCGGGGTCCCTCGGCGCGTCCGTCCAGGTGAGCGCCCCCGCCCCGCGCGCCCAGGCCCGGCGAGGCCCCGAGAGCCCCGGCGCCCACCGCTCGCGGCCCCCGCGGGCTCCGGCCCTGCGCACGGCGCCGCCGGCGCCCGGGGACCTGCCCGGCGCGGCCTTTTGTTGGGATGCCGCGGGGGCGAGGCGGGCCGGGGGCTCCCGGTCTCCCCGCGCCCCGAGCGCTCATCCCCGCCGAGCCCCCCGGCCCCGCTTAGGCCACATCTGAAATCTGAGCCCCTGGGCGCCGCCTCCCGCCGCGGCCAGCCCTGCGCCCCCGGCCCCCAGTGCGAGGTGGGGGTGGTGTGGGTGCGGGGCGCGCCCAGGGGCGCTGGGGCGGAGGCACAGGCCGGGCCTCACGACCTCCCTGGCCTCCTGGGGCCCCGGGGAAGGCCTGGTGCTGCTGGTTCCGAAGGGACTGGGCCACACTGCCCGTGGTCCTCACCCCCAGCTCGGCCCCTGAACAAGTCCAGCGACTGGCCGGCCCAGAAGTTGGCAAAAGTTTTGGGGTTTCGCCACCGCTCCAGGTCCATTTGCCCACCTAGACGGAGTGGAGGTGAATGTAAGCCCCGACCAAATCGACCACTGGCTGTGCTGTGTGTTCTCGCACAAACTGTTTGCCTTCTCGGTGTTAAGGCGCTACTCAGTGGTGGGTGGTCTTGGCCAGGATTGCAGGTAAAAGAAGGGGTCAGCCTTCCAGGGATCCTGCACAAAGCTTCCATAGCCTCACAGACTGTCCAGTAGGAGGAGTGGTGGCCGGGTCACCTGGGCTGGGAGGCAGTCCCAGCCATTGAGTTCCTGAATCAGACTTGGTTTCTATGATAGGCCAGGCCGACCCTCCTTCTGACCCTCTTAACTCCTTGGCTGGGGAGTCAGGGCACCTGAACCTCTTATTTCCTTGGCTGCCCTGAGCCAGAGAGCTGTTCCTTGAACTCGCCACATCTGCAGCAGGGTCCTCAGGTGGCAACTGTGTTTCTGTAGCTGGGGACTTGACCCTATAGCAGTAAGTGAGTGCCATAGTGAGGCTTGCCCAAGATGAGCGGGTGTAAGGATGCTGGCTAGGGCAGAGCCGTCTGCAGAAGAGGGCGTGTTGAGACAAACAGCCAAGTTAGCCAACCTGGGGCTTCCCTTGAAATCAGCTGTATTAGGGATGAAATGTAAGGGGCAGGTGGCAGGGAAATTCAGAGATCGGGCACACATTAGCTTTCCTGAGGCCCTGGGTGCCAGCCCCCCACCACAAGATGATGATAGAAAGAAAGAAAGAAAGAAAGAAAGAAAGAAAGAAAGAAAGAAAGAAAGAAAGAAAGAAAGAAAGAAAGAACAGACTGACCCATAGCGGGAATGGAGCAATGGTGTCAGAACTGCTGACATTTCCAGACACCTCCTGGGATCCAGGGACTCTTGTTTACCCTCCGTTTACAGATGGAGAAACCAAGGCTCGGAGAGCCAGGGGACTTAACCAAGTCCCTACAGTTTGAAGCTGGACTTGAAGCTTAGACCCCTGGGGTGCAGTCTGCTGCCCTTGAACCCTGCAGCAAGGGTGAAGATTGTATGGCATAGGGCAGGATTGCCTGCCTGGCGAGTGATCTGTGGGAGCCACGAGGTTCTTGGGGTGATGGGGTTTGCCCTGATGAGGTGGCCTTTCCATCCAGGCAAGTGACTTACAGTGTGTCACCTCTCTCAGCTGACTGCCTGCCTAGAGCACCTTGGGTGTGATCTCTTCCTTGCTAGGGGCACCCACTCCCCTGCTGTATGTCAACCTTTGCTCCTCCAGGCTTAGGAGAAGCCCACTCCTCTCCCAGAAGCCCCATTCCATCCTGTCCTCTTAGCTCGAGAATGGGGACATGAGTGGCCCCAGCGTACAGCCTAGCTCCTGCCTTGGCTTCCTGATTATTTTCCAAGGGTGTGTGTGTGTGTGTGTGTGTGTGTGGTGTTAAGAGTGCGTGATGCTTGGGTCTCCCAAGCCCCAGGAACCAGGGAGGACATGACTCAGTGGCCTGGACAGACCCTGCCCTGTTCATTCCCTGGGCCTTTGGGTGGCCTTGCATTTACTATGTACTGAGAGCTGTGAACCTGGGTGAGCAATGTCGTGGTAGGAGGCAGGGCGGCTTCCTGGAGGAGCCTGAGCTGAGGGGAATGAGCACCTGCTCAGAAGGTTGTCTGCCCAGGGAATTTGCTACAAAACTGTGAACAGGCCCCTGGTCTTCTAGAAATTTGAATCTAGAGGCTGAGCCAAGGAGCAAGCACATTGCCAGATGCGTGCCTCTCTCTCTAATCATTGACATGACTCCAGCCCAGAGGGAGGCCTGGGGAACAGAGAGATCTTGAAGGGAGCTGTAGGAGTTGGCTGGGCAAAAAGCTCGGAAAGTGTTAAGTGCAAAAGCCCTGAGGTGGAGGAGTGTGGGCAGTTGTGGAGGAACAGGGGAAAGCTGTGAGGCTGGAGCACCTAGCTTGGAGGGAGTGGGGGAGAGGTCAAAAAGGGCCCATTATCAGCAGGGCTGGGCCTCAGGGCCTTGGGGACGGCTTGGCCTTCATCTACACAGGGGCCTTGCGTTACTGTCCTCTCACCTCAAGCTGAGACCAGAGTACAGAGCTGACAAGGACCTGGTGGAAATAGATGCGTGACCCGGACTCCTGCATTCTGTGGGGCCTGATCAGCTCTCACAAGGAGGAGGCATGTGAGGCTGGGCTTTGAAGTTACACTAGGAGTTCAATACCAGGAAGGCCCCAGAGAGTGAGAGCCAGAGATCTGGAAGCATCACACAGGGTGGGTAGAAATTGGAAGTGAGTCTACAGCCATACCACCCTGACCACGCCCCATCTCGTTTGATCTCCGAAGCTAAGCAGGGTCGGGCCTGGTTAGCACTTGGATGGGAAATTGGGAGTGAGACAGGAAGCAGGGAAGGCAGCCAGGGAGATGGAGATGTGCTTGTGAATCGGATGGACCTGGGTTCAAGTTCTGCCTGTTCCGCTTGCTGTGAGTCTTGGGTCCTTCACTGTATCTTTCTGAAACTTGGTTTGTTCACTGTGAAAATGAGGCAGTATAGCTCCAAGGTTAGGTTTAAGGGAGGGCTGTCTGCTGTGGGACCTACTTTGTTCTGTGTGGCCTTGGAAGGTCATTGGTTCTCCATGCCTGGCCTTGAGAGTATGATATCATAGTCTGAAGGTAACAGTCTGGGCAGGGCTGGTGTAGGGGAGGATGTTGGCAATTAAGGACTCCGTTGTACTGGGTGCCCATGAGCCCCACCCTGCCCTCTCTGTGCCTTCTCCATGTGCCAGAAAGCTGAACCGGGCCAGTGGACCTGAGCTGACTGTTCCAGGGCTCCAGGTGACAGGCAGAGCTAAGCTAGAGGCAGAGTTTGGTGTCATGGGGCCTTCGTGCCCTGTAGGCCTCAGAGCCTGCAGAGGCTCCTCTGTACCGCTCTGGACCTCAGCTTTGCTCCCTGCCTCCATTTGATGTCCTGTTCTTTTATCACCTTTTGGCTCCACAGTCCTTTACTTCCTCTGGCTACCTCACCCCTTATCTCCCTAGGAAGCTGCGCTCTGGCTTCCCCTTGAGTTCCTGGGGAAGGGGCACCATCTGCAGAGGGGCCTCAGTTTCCTCATCCATGAAATGGGATAGTGAGTCATGCTTTCCAATATGTTCCAAAAGGACAGATATAAGGTATCTAGATACATTAGGTGCTTCATAAATGGAGGGAGCCAGACACTGGCTTAGGGGCTGCCCTAGAGGAGCAGTTGTAAATGGACTTGCTGGTGGAGCTAAGGGGAGGAGGGATGGTGTCCCTCAGGCCTTATTGGAACTGCCTCCCTGTCCCTGGGGAGGGAGACCCAATGGAGCTGCTCCTGTGTTCAAGGCCTCATTCCAGCTGTAAGGCCCAAAGAAATCATAGTATCTTCTCACATGGAGGGGGAGGGTTAAATCTGCTAACAACCCCAGCAGCTTGAATGTTCTGTGTGTTCAGTAAACCTTACTTTTCCTTCCCTTCTTGAGCTCAGATAGGCTGACCTGCTTCATGTCCCAAAGCCTTGGTGTGGAAGCCGAGCGAGCATGACACTGTGCTAGAAGTTTGTCATTCCTGATCTCTTCACTATGGGGGACATGGGAGAGAGAAGCTGGGAGGAACATGCCAGGTCCTCCTCTTGACCCAGGGCTGTCCCCACAGCCAACCTGTTCCTGAGCACAGCAGAGCCAGGTGATGGGGAGGACCGCAGAGTGGGAAACCAGAACCTCCATCTCTCTATTCCTTGCAGGTGACTCTGCTGTCCCCAGCCCTGGCCTGTCTGTCTTCCCTCCCCAGAGACTGTCCAGGAAAGGAGAGCTGCAAGGTGCCAGAAGGTGGGAGATCTTGGCTCAGTCCCTTCCTGTTCTGGTTCCCGGGTTCCTTTTTTGTGTCACACGCGCTCTTCCCTGAGGCTGCGACACAGGGTCCTGGCCGGGCTGGGTGGGATCAGTAGGAATGAGTCCTTCGGGACCCTTGGACACACTGGGCTGTTGGCCAGTGTGAATAGCGTCTGACATTGGTGGTGACATCAGGAAGCCCGGCGTCCCTGCCGAGGCCTGATAGCTTCTCTCAGGCTACTCTGTCCAAATTGACTTGACTTTCTGGTGTCAGTATCTCTACGACATGCCCTCCGGAATGGGGCCACATCCTGGAGTGAGCAGAACTTTCATTTTATTCCATTCCATTGCTGCTACACAGGAGAGCTGAGGCTCAGAGAGGCTAAGGACTGGGACCTGTCACCCAGGAAGTGAAACGTGAGCTTAGACTTCTGGGGTTTGGGTGACTGTGGACACTTGATTGTTGCTGAGCACGTCCCCAGTGGGGCTGACATCTTTCCAGGAAGAGGGGAGTGTCCCTCACTTCCTGGGCTTGCAGCTTTGGCTGGTGGGTCTGCATTTGGATCTGGAGTCCAGAAATCTCCTGTAGTTTGTGCGGCCTTGGAAGGCATTTGGCTCTGGGTTCGAATCCTGATTCCGCCACCTGCTTGCTCTGTCTGATGGTGGGAAATGACTTCCCTGAGCCTCAGTTTCCCCATCTGTGCAGTGAAGGCAGTAGTACAAGCAGCTCTGACATGGTGGCATGATTTTTGAATAAGCCAGTGTGTGACTGGTGCTTGGGTGCTGGGTCTGCAAGCAGCAAGTGCTTCATGCATTTGAGCCTGTGACTGGGAGCTCAGTTCTGTGGCAGGGCAGGAAGGCCAATTGATCCGGAACCCCCCAGGCTGGCCTCTGGCCATCTTGGTCTGTGGTTGGCTTGTCCTGGGAGTCCAGAAGTGGGTTCATTAATTGGAAACCACCAGTTCCATCCAGCTCCCTGGGCCTGGCTCTTAGATTGCCCTGGCTAGCTCGGGATCTGCCCACACGTCCATCCCCTGTCCTGTGGTATTCCAGGCCTTCTCACTGCATGGGCCCATCTTTCAGGGTGGCTGCTATGTGGGCAGGGGGTGACTGGTTCCTAGAGAATGCCACTAGTTTGGGCAGAGTTCCTCCCCCAGCCCCAGCCTCACGTCTCCCACATTTCCCTGTCGTCATGACCCTGCAGGTTCTCTGAGACATTGGGTGACTTCTTGCTTGTCATAGGTATCTCGGCCCCCATGCCTTTGCCTGTGTGGGTGCCTCGTTCCTCCCCACTTTTTTTCTTCTATGTGGAGACAAAGTCTTGCTATGTTGCCAGGCTAGATTTGAACTCACAGTGACCCTCCTGTGCTGGGATTACAAGTGTTTGCTGTCACACCTGGCTAGGTCCTCGCCCCTTGCTCACTGCCCTCCAGGGGTCAAGGGACTTTTGGCTCCAGGATGGTCTTCCAACCTCTCCCTGCCCACCTGCTCTCTCCTGTTCCTTCTGCCCCTTCTCTGCCCTCACTCAAGGAGTCCTTGGGTTCTCTGCCTCTAAGGGAATATGTAATAATTATCACTCCCACGAGTGACCCTTGGTAGTTGACACAGTCTCCGCTAGGACAGTTTGGACAATGAGTTTTCAGTCTTCCCAGGACCCCATGAGAGCCTGGACTTCCTGTCAATGCTCAGAGAGGTCAAGTGACTTTCCTGGAGTCATACAGCCCTGAAGGGGCAGAGCTGGGAGATTCCTTCAAAGGATCAGACAAGAGGCACCTTCCCACCCCTCTGACAGACCCGAAGATCCTCCCAGGATCGAGTGGGCCAGCCTGGGCTCCCTGTAGAAGTGGTTTGTGATCAAAGCTCATGCTGGAGCCCTTGCTCAGTGCTGGGTGTAGGGTGGCATCCTCACAGCATCTTAGAATTGGCCCAAGGCGTCCAGTGTGTAGATTTGAACTCAGCTCCTGACATCACAGGCCTGCCCTTGTCACTCAGTCTCAGCCACTCTTTTCCTTTCTCCCACCTGACCTTGACTGACCTCCTCTTCCCTGGGCAACTTGGAGACGAGATTTCCTACCCCAATTGCTGTAGGACTTTAGAAGACCATTTATTGTTCAGTGCCTCAGTTTCCCTATCAGAGGACTGGGTAGTACCCACATCCTGGGCTTATTTTGAGGCTCAAGTGAGGTGCTGTGTATACTTCTTAGTACATACAGTATACAGTAAGTGTTCAATAGATGCTAGCTGATATGACTTGTGCCTGTCTGGGGAGGAAGGGAATACTACTCCTTTCTCCAGATGGGAGACTAAAGTCAAATCAGAAGCAGTGTCCCCACCCTTCATGGGATGTGACCACAGAAGGATCCTGTGCCCATTCCACTTTCCAGACAGGGAAACTGAGGCAAAGACCCTGGGAAGGGACTCAGTCAAGATCCCAGTTTCCTGGCTTCAGACTGGATGGAAGTGCCCTGGTCTGCTCATGGACTTCGGGCATGTTGCTTCCCCTCACCCCCTCACTGGGTCTCAGTTTCTGTATTTGGGAAGTGGGTTAGTGAATGTGTCTGCCTTGGGGTTGTGTGGAGACAGCGGCACAGAGCCTCATGGGAGGCGCAAGCCCCCTGGAGACAGTTCTGTACCCGGGTGGCGAGTCCACCAGGAGTGGAAGCAGGCCCTGGTCATCTAGGCTTCTCTGTTTCCCTCTCCATGAGTTCTCCCCAAATATCACCTTCTAGAAGTGTCATGGTTACCCCGCAGCGGTCAAGGCTGTAGGACGGCATGGCTGACAGGAAGGGGAGAGCATTACAGGCAAGGGAATCATGTGATCTAAGGCTTGCAGGTGGGTGGGGGTCCTGAGCAAGGTGGGTGGCTGACGTGATCATGAGTGATCATGCTGGCCCTGCCCTCCGAAGCAGTTCTCTGGGAGCTACGAGCAGAATCTCCCCTCCCCCACCCCACCAGGTGTTCCTGAAGGCCTGAACCAGATGAGCCACCGTTCTATTTGGGGACAATTCCGCTGTTCCCGTTTCAATCCTGTGCCCTAGTTTTAGAAGCAACGTGGGTTTGGTTACCAGTTGGCCATTTACAGAAAGTTCCCCCTCCGCCCACTCTGCCCACACCTTAGATCTGTGGGCAACATGGCAGAATAGGCCTCGGCTGTCTTTGGGGTTGCTCTGGAGCTCTTTCTGCCCCTGGGGTCTCTGAGCAGGGAGTCAGCAGCTAGTCTCAATTCTTTACTGGTGATGCCTGGATCTGTGATGGGTGCTGGGGACTCTGACAGTGCTCTCTGGGGTCCACTTATGCTCTAGAGGAGATAAATACAGACCGTAATGATTGCCTTACTGTGGACTAGGTACCATGTGAACAGTGGCAGCTTAATAATGCCAGGAAAACTTCCCAGAGGAGGTGATAGCTGTCTGAGTTTTATTTTATTTATTTACTTATTATTATTATTTTTGTTTTTTCAAGGTAGACTCTCATTCCAGTCCTGGCTGACCTGGAACTCACTCTGTAGTTCCAGGCTGACCTCAAACTCATGTCTGTCCTCCTCAGCCTCCTCAGAGAGCTGGGATTAAAGGCATAAGTCACCATGCCCAGCTCGTCCTGGGTTTTAAAGGGTGAGCCAGGAGTTTTTGAGAAAAAAAGGAGAATGAGGGTATGCGGGGAGGAAGGACCCCTGCACCAAGGCCAGGAGGAAGGTGTGAGTGCGCGAGCGTGCATGGGGCTGGGCGGCTGCGTGTCAGGCACAGGTGGCCAGGCGAGTCTGGCAGCGGTTGGTCAGGCAGTGGTCTCTGGAGCACTGAGGCCGGCCTGGAGTAGTGGGAGCACGCAGGTTTCGGGGTGATGGAGGGAGATGAAGTGAGGCCGAGGCAGCCCACGGGGCTTGGGCTTCAGGATAAGGGAGAGAGCCTCACCTGGGGTGGAGCAGTGGGTCAGGGAGCACTGCTGGGTTTCCCCAGGAAGGATGTCAGGGGTCTGGGGTGGCACCTGCACCAGCTGGTGCTGTAGAGCTAGTTTGGACCTGGCGCCCTGTGTGGAGACCCCAGCATCTGCTAAGGCGTTTATACATGGCCTTGAGTGCTGAGGGGCCCAGGGAGAGGGATTTCTCTGGCTCTGTGGGTCATGCCGGGCTCAGGTAGCTGGACTGAGAACAGATGGGCCTGGAGAGGAGGTGGGAGTCAGGTGGGCTTATGGCCAGGTCTTGGAATAACAGGAGAGCAGGTCGGGGAGTCTCTAGCTTGCACATCTCACGCGGGGCTGCTGTGGGAAGTGGAGCACCCTCTACTGTGTCTTCTGTGGGGATCTGGGGAACCTCACCCAGCACAGGTCCCCATGCCCGTAGGCTGAGGCCACAGCTGCCCCATCTGGGACCTGACAGTTTGAAGCCTCCTTTTATCTCCAGCTGGGAGAGCTTGGCCAAGTGACTTTAGCCCTTTTTAACCTCAGTTTCCCCACCTGCAGAAACAGGGACCAGTCTCTGGAGGGCTGTTTGGCATTGTGTAGCCCTGGGAGAATCCTGGCTCTGAGCCACTGCCCTGTGGGGCTGCCAAGGGACCAGCTTCCGGGAGCTGGGGGCTCTCGCCTCTTGAGGACAAAGCCCCTTTGTGGTGGGACAGATGGAGCCTGGGAGCCCCTTCTCTGGGGAGCAGGGCCCCATGCCCCTCCTCTGCACTCAGTTGCCTGGGTGGAGGAACTTCCTGAGGCAGAGAGCCTGAGTGCAGCACCCATGGGACTCAGTGGGAGCTAGGTAGACCAGTCCCTTCTGGACCACTTTCCAGGGGCTGAGGCTTCACTGGCAAGTCCTTGGCCCACCATGGGGGCCCTGTATATTCATCCGTCATTTCCAGGTACCTTTCACTCGCTGGGTCCTGTGCTTTTGGCCACTGTCTTTTTTTAATATTTAAATTTTATTTATTTGCTAAGAGAGAGAGAAGAGAGACAGATACAGAGAATGGGCACACCAGGGCCTCAAGCCACTGCAAATGAACCACAGATGCATGTGCCACCTTATGCATCAGGTTTTATGTGGGTACTGGGGAATTGAACCCTGGTCGTTAGGCTTTGCAGGCAAACACCTTAACAGCTGAGCCATCTCTTCAGTCCCACTGTCCATTTTGACCCAGAGGTGCTCAAGTGTCCCAGCTGTGCACTGATTTGAATAAGACACCACCACAGAGTATTCAGCTCTAAGGGAGCAGAGGCGGTCCTGTCCTTACAGAGAGAGTGATGTCTTCAGACCTGCGGTCCCAGCCAGAGGTGAAGTGGAGATCCACATCAGGACCTAAGGAGTGAGGGTGGAGATGGAGTGTGGGTGGGGGGATACTCTGGGCAGAGCCCTTAGGCAGGAGGGAACTGTGTTCTCAGGGGAAGGGAAGCCACTAGACCTGAATGAAGGAAAGGGTGAGGCTAGTATGGTGGCCTGTAGGGCCTTGGAGTCACTATAAGGACTCTGCCCTTTGTTTTGGGAGTAGGACCTGTGAGGGGATCGAGGTATGAAGTGTTCAGATCTGCATTTCTGAGAGGTTCTCTGCTCTATTTTGACCTCCAAGGAGCTGGGGCTATAAGAGAGGGAGTGAGGGAAGTGGATTCAAGGGTGTGTTTGGATTTGGGGCTGACAGGACTTGGGACTGGGTTACATGAGGACAGGGTCGAGGATGAGGACCCCACAGAGCTGGTTCATATCCACTCCCTTGTGTGTGCCCACTCTGAGACCCAGGCCCATGGATTCCCTGCCATACATGCCTCAAACCCCAGGGTCTCTTCCACAAGGCAGACAGGATGAAACTCAGTCACAGGCCAAGAAACTAAAGCCCATGGCTGGGGTTGCACCGTGGGGTGGGACTGGAGGGGACCTTTGGCTTTGGGGAACACAGATTCTGTCCACATTCCAGCAACTTCAGAGTAGAGCTGTTTCCTGTCCTGTACTCTCTGGGGGAGATGGAGGATACTCAGTGTACCCTCAGGGTGGGACATGGATTCTAGTCTGCCATTTGAATTGGACCTCAGTTTCCTCTATCCTGAAATGGGCACAGTCAAGGCCTCTACCTCACAATGCTTCCTCATGGGAAGAGACAATGTAGACAATACATTCTCAGTTACTGCAGGAGCTTGGAGCATGCCTCTTTCTGAGGGGGAGAGGGGAATGAGGACTTGCTCACCCTGCTGGCTTAAAAGCAGGGCTGGAGTTGCTGAGAGGCCTCTTTCAGAGAACCTTGGGATTGAAAATTCAGAGAGTTAGTGACTTTTATGCATGGGGAAACTGAGCCCAGGGGGCTTGGGGTCTGCAGAAGGCCTGTCAAGGTGGGGCAGTTTAGGGTTTCAGCCTTAGCACCTAGCCTATCCTACCCTGTTCAGGCGCTACCAGCTTCCTGGCCCTGCCTCCCTCTAGGGCATCCAGATCATGTCCTGTGGGAAGAGACCTAGTCCTCCGTGGTTCAGGACAGGGGCTGGGATCTGAGAGGGAGAAATCTCAAAGCAGCAGGAGGATCTATTTATCACTACAGGGCTGGTGCAGTGCGAGCTCCATAGCTTGCATGCGGGTGCGCTCCTGGGCTGCAGGCCCCCTGTCCCGAACACACATTGGCCTGTGTCAGTGCAGCCTGAGCTTCAGGGGCTCCACCCCAGCTGCACTGGCAGAGCCGGTTTGAGTCCTGACAGCCAGAGAGCATGCTTGCACCATGAATACAGGACCAGGCATGTTCTGACTGCTGTGACCCTCAATGGCCCTGTTCACTCCTTACTCACTCAACAAACATGCTCCAAGACGGAGTTCCTGGCTCAGCCTTTGTTGGGTGGGGCTTGGGGCTTGGAGTGGTCTCCTGCTTTACGCTGCCCATGTAAGTTGGGTGGTCAGAGGCTTGCTGTGAAGGTGTGCCAGAAGGAGCGGGGAAGGCAGGAGTCAAGGCCTGCTACCTTTTCATCCCATGGGGACTCTCCAGAATCCTACCTACCCACCCACTCATCCATCCACCCACCCACCTGTATTAGTTACTTTTCCTGTTGCTGTGACAAACTACCTGACATGAGTAATTTAAGGAAGGAGAGCTTAATTCTGGCTCTGAGTTTGAAGGTAGAGTCATCAGGTAGGAACTTGAGATAGCTGGTCACATTGTCCTCACAGTCAGCTTGCATCTCTGCTCTTCTCCTTATTCAGTCCAAGACACCAGCCCGTGGAATGTGCTGTCCACACACAGCTTAGGTTAACTGAGGTGGGAAGACCCATCCTGTCTAGAAACTCCTTCACAGACATGCCCATGGGTTTGCCTTCTAGGTGATTCTAGATCCAATCAAGTTGATTATTGAGGTTAACCATCATGCCACCTATCCATCTATGTATTCCCCCAGCCATCTGTCCATCCGTCCACCTTATATCACCATTCATTTGTCCACCATTTGTCATCCATCCATCCATTGAACTATTCATTCATTATTCATCCACTCTTCCACGTATCCATTTTTCCGTTCACCTATTCACCTTTCATCCATTCATCCATATACTCACCTTATCTGTCCATCCATCCATCCATCTATCCATCCATTGACAAATCCATCTGTCCACCTATCCATTCATCCACTTCTTTACCTACACATCCTTCCATTTATCCACCACCCACCCATCCACCCAGCAGGTGTACCTTTATGTGCCAGACTGTGTTCTTGGGCTGGAGATGGAACAAAGAGCAACCAGACACAAACCTGTAGTTTTGCGAGCTCGCAGTCCATTGGAGGAGACAAACATACAAGCGAGACTGCGCACATGGTCTGTAAGAGGGGCTGCAATTGGGTGGGTGGCCCCAACAGGAGCTGACGTTGAATACAGCTGTCTGGGAGAGAACCAAGGGAACCTAAGGAATACGTACTGGTGCAAAGGCACCGGAGAGGCTGGGCAGTAAGACCAAGGAGTCCGAGCTGGGAGGCCTGTGGGCCACAGTGTGAAGGTGGGAGGGAGGGGGGCCACAGCAGGCTGCTGGGTACTGAAAGACCTGGTGGAGGAGGGGAGGGACAGGTCCACTGTAGGGGATGGGCTGTCCAGTCTGGGCCAGTGTTTAGGAGGCGGCAAAGGGTCCAGCATTATTTGAGCCTTCCTCTGCTTTCTGTCTGGTGGAAGCCTATTGCTATCCTAAGCACCAGGGGCCCTTCACCCCATCCCCTGCGATCCCCACATTGTATTATTTTAAAGCAGATCTCAAATATCCTCCTTCCTGTAAAGGCCCTAGGGATAAAAATGTAGCTGCAAATCTGTAATCGATCTAAAAGGGAGGTATGTCCCTAGTGGCAGCAAGCCCCTCCCTCCTTCCTCACATATATTTTGTAGGCAAGGCTGATGAGGTTCAGACAGCCCACCTCCCCACTGTGTGAGTGCACGTGGGTTCCATGCTGTTTCCAGGGCTGGCACACAGTAGGTATTCAGGTAGCTACTCTGATAGGCAACAAACAGATGCTTCCTGGGCTCTGGTCGTCCTTAGGGTGTCTCACACAAGAACTCATTTAGTATTCCAGACTCTTCCTATTTGGTAGGAGAGGAAACAGGCACAGAGAGGTGGGGTAACTTCCCCAAGATCACAGAGTGAGGAGGGGCCCGCGAGAGCTCTCAGTCTCCCGGGTGTTGGGTTCGATATGCCCAGAAAAAGAGGTGTACGTCTTCTCACCTGAGGGTCAGGTGAGACTGGGAGCTGCATGTGGTCAGCCCCAGAGTATCCTGGAGTTGATGGGCTGGGGAAGCATAGCGTGTGGAAAGGCAACTTGAAGCAGCGCTGGGGAAAGATAGCAAGCCACAGGCACCCAGTAGGCGGGGACGTGTTTGGACCATCTCGATGACCACTGTCCCCTGCTCAGGCTCCCATGCCCAGTCCCTTGGGATTCTAACCAGTGGCCCCAGTTCAGGGAGATGGAAGGGAGGCTGGGTCTTCTTGCCTTTGGGTACCTGTAGGGTATGGGGGAAGGGATTGGAGCTCAGGGCTGACTGTGTAGTCAGGCCTGGCCACTTGGTGTTTCTGCCCACCCGTGTCCCTGAGGGAGATGCTGCCTGGGTGTGGGCGGGGAGGAGGGGGCACAGTGTTCTCAGAGCCGGGAAACAGCCAGAGCTGTTGGCAGGGAACAGCAGGTGCCGTGGGCAGGGGCCGGCTGGCAGCCCCCTCCTTCATCAGCTAGTGGGGAGGGGCAGCTGAGATGACCTTGGGAAGGTTGGGAGAGGATGGGACTTGTTACTTTAGCATCCCCCCTGAAGTCATCCCCTGCTCCTTGGCCTGCCAAGGCCTCTGTGCCCAGGAAAGCTGAGTCCCAGATGGAGCATTGCCCATGCAGGGTCACACAGTCATTCTCATGGGATTCTCCCGTGTTGCCCAGGGCTCTGAGACCCACCTGGCTTCTGCGTCTCTTGTGGTAAGCAGGTCCTCTTCTGGCCTTCCGATACCCAGTATTCTTGGGCCTGGTGCCCTTCATCACCTCATCTTGTCCCCTGCCACTTCTTATTCTAGGGTAGCCTCAGCCCTTTGTGCGCCCTGGGGCTAGGTAGTCCCCACTGAGGCTGCCTGGCAGTGAGCTCTGGGGTGGGGGACACTAAAACCTCCAGTCTTACTAATATCGGCAGCCCCAAGGTGCTCCCATGGCTGGGAGAACCCACCCAGCCCCTTCCTGGTGACTTTAGCCTGAGGCACACACCTTGGAGAAAGGTGGATAGGCCACCCGATGTGCTTGTCTGTCTCCTCTTACTGTGTGACCTCCACAGGCTGGCCTGGCCCTTCTGTCTTTCTGAGTGTCCCCCTCTAAGCTGGTGTCCAAGCATTCCTTCTGCCTAGGTCACAGCCCCTTTCTTTCTGCAAACCACCCAACCTCACTTAGCCAGGTACTTTCTCCTCTGCGAACATCACTGTGGTTCAGGGTTCCCTCCCTGTAGTCCCTTAGACAGGGTTGCTGAGGTCTGGGGCCCCAAGTTCCCCAGGGCCTTAAGGAAACCTTTGCGTCCTCATTGGTCTCTTGGGTGCCCCACAGGCCTCCTCTGGGCCAGAGCTCAGCAGTTCCCCAGCGAAGTCAGGGCTGCTCGGGCCTCTGCCCTGTGCGCCTTCCTGCTGCTCTCCCTGCTCCTGGGCAGCACAGGAAAGGGGGGCTTCCTGGTGGAGTCGGCCTCCTGAACCTTCTGTCCTCACATGGAAAGCCACTGGGGGAGCCCGCTTCAGGGTTATTGGGAGGCAAGGGGAAGAGCTAGCTGAGGGTCTCTGGACCCCATCAGCAGTGTCCCTTATTCTGTGCATGCTCCAGCCCAACCCCAGGGTCACTATTTCCTCATTTCAGGGTCTTTACCAAGCACATTCCAAAGTCACTTGTGAAAGAACACCCAGCTGAGCAGGCAGTTCCTCTGGTAAAGTGAGAGTTAGGAGCAAGTTCTTGGCCAAAGTGTGGGCATTGAGGTAGTGCCCATTCATCCCTCCCAGCCCCCGCTCCTCCAACCCTTGTGGGTGGTCACTGCTGGTGACCTGTCCACATCATCCAGGTGTCACAGGCTCGCATGGTCGCTCTCTCCAGGGGATTCTTGGGCTCTCAACCAGCCTTGTACATGGGGAAGACTAGAGGCAGGGCAGGCTGCTGTGGCCCATGGCCTTTGCCTCATGAGCACAGCTGGGACCAGTGGCTTTGAGGGGTGGGTGAGGGGCTCAGAATAACCAGGCCCTCAGCTTGCCCACCGCCATCTTGAATAGTGGTCCTTAGCTTCTTTGACTGTCTTCTGTCACCTCTGCAGAAAGCATGGTGGCTGTCCCTATGTGGTAGGGTTCTGGTGAGAGTCGGGAAGTAGGTGACGAAAGTGGAAGTGACAGAGTGGAGGAAAGTCCCCTTACCAAGGCCACACCCAGGGTTTTGTGTGGACTAGTCCCTTAGCCTCTGATTGCATCCCAGACTGCCTGGACCACCCTAAACCCTGATGCCATTCCTGGCCAGACAGGTGCTTGTGGGGGCCTTTGCGCTGCCCTCTCTACATGCCACTTCCCTGAACATTCTCCACACGGTGCCCACGCCCAATGCCAATGTTATCAGGAGACATTCCTGGACAGGCTGAGAGCTTTTCCAGTGTCTCCTTTAGGGGTTGGGCTCTGGGGTACAGGAGACTGCGAAGCCCAGATAATCTGATGTCATCTCTTACCTCACTTTTCTCATCTAGAAAAGGGGACCCCAGGGCTGCGGTGGGTGGTCATCCTGGGTCCATGCATGCTGTCTGCCCCAGGGAGTCTCCACTGATCAACTAGCTGTGCCCACTTTCCTCTCTGAGAGCCTTCAGTTTAGGTGCCCCGTGGAGGTTTCCCCTCTTTGGGAATGGGGAGGAGGGCTGAGAGAGGGATGCTCCTTTTAGAAGTGGCGGCTTGTTCACGCCTTTAATCCCAGCAGAGGGAGGCAGAGGAAGGAGGATCGCCATGAGTTCAAGGCCACCCTGAGACTGCATAGTGAATTCCAGGTCAGCTTGGGCTAGAGCAAGACCCTACCTCAAAAAACCAAAAAGATAAAAGGTGGAAACCTGCTGTGTGACATTGGGCAGTCCCTCTTTCTTGAGTCTGCATGTCCTAGCATGAGTGCGTGGCCCAGGGAAAGCTCTGTCCCAGCTCCCCACTCTCCCCATCACCGCTCCTTCCGTGGTCCCCCTTGAGGTCCAGCCCCTCAGTCCTTCCCAGGCAGCACCTCAGTGCAGTGTGCTGAAGGTGACTCGGGCCTTTTCCATGCCTGGCCTCTCTTGCTCAGATCCCTTTGCCACAGACACTGTCCCCCTTCCTCCCCAGCTGTGGGGACCCTGGCTCATTGCTGCCTCTCCAGGAAGCCTGGTGAGACTAGCCCTCTGGAACACACTTGCTTGGCGGCTCTGCATGAGCTGGATGGCACCTGCTGTCCTTAGTAACAGACTGGTAGTCTACATGGAATGGCTGCACTAGGGGCTAGGTGCCCATCCTCTTCCACAGCTGTGCAGGGAAGTCATTCTTACCATTCCCTCTACAGGACAGAACACGGACACTCAGAGTGGTGGAGTGACCTGCATGGTTATGACAAGCCCACCTAGGATCTGAAGACAGGTGAGCATGTGATTTCTTGTGTAGCCCAGGATGACCCCAAACTGACTAGATCTATATAGCTCAGGCTGGCCTCCAACATGTGATCTTCTGAGTTGTAATCTGGGTAGAATTGCCATTTGTCCTTTGGAGTAGTTGTGCCTGCCACCCTTTCTAGTCTGTCCCTCTTCCCTATCAGACTGGGGATAGTACTAGATTTGGGGGCAAATTGTAGAGGTATCAATGTACCAATCTGCTAGGTGAACAGTGACCTCCCCAATGTATGACAGCTTTCTTAAAATAAAATTCAAATGTCAGTGATTCATTTCAAGTGCACAAGTCTATGGTTTTTAGTGTATCCACAGACTTGGGCAGTCATGGTCACAATCATCATTAGAATTTTCATTCTTTAAAAAGAAGTCATGAAGCTGGGCGTGGCGCCCCACGCCTTTAATCCCAGCACTCGGGAGGCAGAGGTAGGAGAATCGCTGTGAGTTCGAGGCCTACTACAGAGTGAGTTCCAGGTCAACCTGGGCTAGAGTGAAACCCTGCCTTGAAAATTAAAAAAAAAAAAAAACAATTTTAAAAAGGCAAAAGAAGTTCTGCCTATCACAGCCATCCCCAGCAACAGCGCCTCTACTTTCTCTGTCTCTGAAGCTGCCTCCATGGACATTTCATCCCCATGGAATTGTACCGTCTGTGGCCTTTTGTGACTGGCTTCTTTCACTTAGCTATGATGTGCTGTAATGTGCTGTGACGCTGTGTTGGGACTTCATCGCTTTTTCTTGTCAAAGAACATTTCATTGTGTAGACATGCCCTATATACCTATTTTAAACACATTAAAATAGTTCTGAAGCCAGGCATCGTGGCTCTTGCCTTTAATCCCAGCACTCAGGAGTCTGAGGTAAGAGGATTGTGGGAATTCAAGGTTAGCCTGGGCTACAGAGTGAGTTCCAGGTCAGCCTGGGTTAGAGTGAGACCCTGCCTCAAACAAACACAAAAGAAAAAAAAAAAGGAAATAAATGTTTGTGAGTTAACATACACAACATGTCCATGTTATGGGGTACCAGAGGTGGAAATCAGGGCCTCGGGCATCTAGGGAAGCGCCCATGCTGAGCCACACCCCAGCCCACGTGACACTTGGATTCATGCACATGAGCAATGTTCAAACCAAGGCTGAGCATGTCCGACTCCTAAACATTTGTTACTTCTTTGTCGTGAGAGCATTCGAAGTCCTTGTAGCTTTCTGAAATGTACAGCACAGTGTTATCTGTCACGGGACGACCTTGTCACCCTGGTATGCAACAGCACTCAGGGCTGCTTCCTCTTACCAAACTCTAGCTTGACTGACTTTTCTCCATGCCTCCTTTCCCTCCACTCCCCCTGGCCTGGTCACGTGAGTGAGAGTACGTGGCTTATTTCACTTAACACACGCCCTCCTCATTGTTGCCAATATCAGGGTTTTATGCTTTCTTAGGGCTGAATAGTGCCCATCGCATGGGCATGCACCACATTTTCTATTTCGTCATCAGCTGGTCCATGGGCACTTAGGTTCTTTCCACTTCTTGGCCGTCGTGATTAGTGCTGCAGTGCACTCGGGAGTTCTGGGCCCCTTTGTCGGGCTGCGTTGATTCCAGTGGATAGAACACTTCTTATTCACCCATTCACTAGTCCTTGGTTATTCGGGTAGTTTCCAGCCTGAGACCACGCTGAGTAGTGCTGAATGGAGAGTTCTTGTGTGAGTGGAGCTTTCATTGCTTTTCATATCCACCTGGGAGTGGACATCCTGGATCCCATGCACATCTCCGTGGAACCTATGGAAGAAAGGGCCCCACGGCTGTATCATTCAATGTGCCCGAAGCGGCGTGGGAGAGTCCCAGGCCTCCATCCACAGTCCTTGTCTCCTGACTGCGGCCACTCTTGTGTGCGGACAGTTGTGGTTCCTCTGTGGCTTCATTCACATTTTTCTAGTGACTGACGGTGAGCATCTTTCTCTCTCTCTTTTTTTTAAAAAAAGTTTATTTATTTGAGAGAGAAATAGAAGGAGGGAGAGAAAGAGAGAGAGAGAATGGGCACTCCAGGGCCTCCTACTATTGCAAATAAACTTCAGATGCTTGTGCCACTTTGTGCACCTGCTTTACGTGGGCACTGGGGCATCGAACCCAGGTCGTTAGGCTTTGAAGGAAAGCACCTTAACTGCTGAGCCATCTCTCCAGCTGGGCATTTCGCTCTTTACATGAGTTCTGGGGATCCAACTCATGTCTTCACGCTTGTGTGACAAGCACTTTATCTATTGAGCCATCTCCCCAGCTGGGGCATTCCTTTTAATTAGAACTTTAATTACTCCCAGCAATTTTTATAGTTTTTCAAGGTATCGTGTCTATTTTGCTAGTCTTGTTCCAAATTCTGTGATACTGTGGGAAACTCTTTTCTTACTTAAAAGTTATTCATTTATTTGAGTATATGGGCACGCACACCATGGTGCACATGTAAAGGTCGGAGGCTAGCTTTGAGGTGTCTGTGTGCCACCTTCGTAGAGACAGGGTCTCTTGTCACTGCAAATGAACTTCCCATTAGCTGGCCTGTGAGCTT
Organism: Zapus hudsonius; assembly: GCA_004024765.1. Classification (NCBI taxonomy): domain Eukaryota; kingdom Metazoa; phylum Chordata; class Mammalia; order Rodentia; family Dipodidae; genus Zapus; species Zapus hudsonius. Next base: position 22,559 of record PVHP010006970.1, on the reverse strand, counting down.
GGGGTTCCCCTGGTTCTGCCTCCTATTGTCATAACACAGTGGGGTAAGAGATGTCTGTAGCCCCAGAACTTGGGAAGTGAAGGCAGGAGGATCAGTTCAAGGCTAGCCTCAGCTGTATAGTGACTTTGTGGCCAGCCTGAGCTACATAAGTTCCTGTCTCAAACCAAACCAAAACAAAACAACCCAAGCCTCTAATTCCAGCGCTTTCGAGGCTGTGATAGGATCATCATGAGTTTAAGGGCAGCCTGGACTACAGAGTGAATTCCAGATCAGCCAGGGCTACAGTGAGACCCTGCCTCAAAACAATAAATAAAATGAAAATAAAAACCCAGCAGGGGGCTGGAGGGATGGCTCAGGGGTTGAGGCACTTACCTCCAGTGCCTAAGGCCCTGGGTTCAATTCCTCAGGACCCACATAAGCCAGACCCACAAGGTGGTGGCCCTGGTGCACTCTCTCTCTCTCTCTCTCTCTCTCTCTCTCTCTCTCTCTCTCCCTGTATCTCTGTGCTTGAAAATGAATAAATAAAATAAAAAAAAGATACTCTTTAAAAAAAAAACCCAGCAGGGGAGATGGAGAGATGGTTCAGCAGTTAAGGTCCTTGTTTGCAGAGCCTAATTACCTGGGTTCTGTTCCCCAGCACCCATGTAAAGCCAGATGCACAAAGTGGTGCGTGTGTCTGGAGTTTATTTGCAGTGGCAGGAGGCCCTGGTGTGCCCATTCTCTGTCTGATCTCTTTTTCTTTCTATCTCTGTTTGCAAATAAATAAACAATATTAAAAAAAAAAATCCAGCCAGGTGTGGTGGCTCAGGCCTTTAATTCCAGCATTTGGGAGGCAGAGGTAGAAAGATTGCCATGAGTTCGAGGCCATCCTGAGAATACATAGTGAATTCCAGGTCAGCCTGGGTAGAATGAGACCCTACTTCAGGGGAAAAAAAAAAGAAATACCAAATGAAACCAAACCAAAACAAAAAACCAAACCAAATAGAGCTGGGCGTGGCAATGCAGGCCTTTAATCCCAGCACTCAGAAGGCAGAGGTAGGAGGATTGCCGTGAGTTCAAAGCCACCCTGAGACTACATAGTGAATTCCAGGTCAGCCTGGACTAGAGCGAGACCCTACCTCAAAAAAACAAAACAAAAAAACCCCAAACCAAATAAACAAACAAAAAAGATTCTATTATCTGCAAATAGAGGTAATTTTACTTCTTGCTGTCTAGGCTGGATGCTTTATCTTTAATTTTCTTTCCCATGCCCTGGCTGGAACCCTCAGTACAATCTCAAACAGAAGTTACTGCGAGGGGACATGTGGGCTTGTTCCTGCTCTTTAGGGGGAAGAATCCAATCTGTCATCATTAATACGATGTGGGCTATGGCTTTTCAAAGATGTCCTCAGTCAGGTTAAGGGACTCCTCCCCACCCTCTCCCCTTCCTTCTCCTTCCCCTCCCCTTCATCTCTCCCTTCCTCCTCCTAATCCCCTCCCTCCTCGACAGGTTCTTACTGTGGAACCCAAGATGGCCTCAAAATTCCTGATCCTCCTGCCTGCACGTCCCAAGTGCTGGGAGTTCTCTTCTTTTGACTGTTCACCCCCTTCCCCAGGTAGAGTCTTGCTCTAGCCCGGGCTGACTGGGAATTCACTATACAGTCTCAGGGTGGCCTCAAATGCATGCTGATTCTGTCTCTGCCTCCTGAGTGCTGGGATTAAAGGCACACACCACCATGACCGGCTCTTTAGAAGGTTTTAATGTGGAGGGGCTATTGGATCTTGTCAAATGCTGCTCTGCATACATTGAAACCATTACATAGGGTTTTGTTCTGTAGGGATGGTGTGTTACAATCACTGGTTTTCAGAAGTGAAATCAGATGCCCCCTGGGTTAGGGAATGCTTGGTCATGGCAGAGAATTCTTTTCATCTGATGCAGGAACCAGCTTGCTGGCCATATATATTACTTTGATGCTGCTGTGCTGTGGTACCTGGCTAGAAGTAGCTTAAAGGAGGAAAGGTTTATTTGGGCCCATGGTTTGAGGGAAGGCATGGCCACGGGAGCATGAGGCAGCTGTCACATTACATCTGCAGTCAGGAAGCAGAGAGCCATGAAATCCTAAGGCTCAGCTCGCTTTTTCTTGATTTCTTCTTTATCATTTAAAAAGATATTTATTTACCTGCAGAGAGAGAGAGAGAGAGAGAGAGAGAGAAGGCACACCAGGACCTCTTGCCACTGTATATGAATGAACTTCAGATGCATGTGACACTTTACATGGGTTCTGGGGAATTGAATTCAGGCCGTTGGGTTTTGTAAGCAAGCACCTTTGACTGTGGAGCCATCTCTCCAGCCCTTCTGTTTTCTTCTTTGAGGCAGGGTCTCATTCTAGCCAGGCTGACCAGGAACTCACTATGTAGTCCAGATGGCTGTGAACTCATGGCATTCCTCTTACCTCAACCACCTGAGTGCTGGGATTTAAGGCATGCCCCACCATGCCCGGCCCAATACCAATACTGTTTAAAAGTCCAAAGTCTCATCGGAAACAGTCTCTTAATTGTAAGCCTGTGAAACCAAAACACAAGTTACACATGACACAGAGTAAATATCCACTGCCAAGGAAGGCCTAGCAAGAAAAGACTGAACCAATGCAAGATTGAAGCCAGCAGGGCAAAGCATCAAGCCCTAGAGCTCCGTGTGTGGCATCTGTCACCATTGATGCTCCATGTCTACCCCTCCAGCTGAGCTGCTCACAGCCCGGGAAGAACTCCACCCTAAGGCAACAGCTCTCCTTGGCGACTGTCTTACTGTCCTGGCATCTCCACAATCCTGGAGTCTCCATTGTATCCCATGGTTCCATGCTATGGCCTTCCAGGGCCTTCACATAGGAACTCCAGCAACACTGCCTCATATCACCAAAAAAGGCGGCATTGCAAATCCAATGACCCTCTTCTCCCTGCATTTGTTATACCTCCACAGTACCTTGTGACCTACTGAATTTGTTAATCCTGGGGAATAAAGCCAATTCTCAACAGCAGGAAAATTCCTTAAGCATTCTTCCTACTGTCCCCATACAGAACATCTGGCCCAATCTTCAGTGGTGATAATCTCTCAAACATCTGTAGCTGAACTGGGCTGTAGTCTTGGGCCCAAACTTCAACCCTGCTCAAGTTCTCAGGATATGGGCGGAACACACTGACCCTCTCACACAAACTACCTCTAGCCTCTGGACAAAGCTCTCTTTCCCCTTGTATCTATAAGCCAAGCCTCTGCAGTTCATAGTCGCTTCTGCGTTTAGGTCTTTCAGCTCTCAACAGAACGGTCCATCAAGCTTTGCTTACAATGCTTCAAGGCATCTCTTAGACCAAGCTTTCAAATCTTTCCACATTCCTCCCACAAATCATTTCCACAAGAATCAAAAGGTCTCTAGAAGCAACAACTCCACTCCTCTGGTACCAATTTTCTGTCATCTTTATCTTCATGTTGTTGATATAAAACAACTGATCAAAAGCAGTTTTGATGGTGAAGGCCCTGGAAGGCCATAGCATGGAACCATGGGATACAATGGAGACTCCAGGATTGTGGAGATGCCAGGACTGTAAGACGGCCACCAAGGATGGGAGAAAGGAGTTGGCTTTGGCTTACAGACTCAAGAGGAAGCTTCATGATGGCAGGGGAAGGCATGGCATGAGCAGAGGTTGGACATAACTTCTGCCACAGCAGGTGACATTGAGCTGAGCTCTGGCAAGGAGGAGCTGGCTATACTACCCCAAAGTCCTCCCCTCCTCCACAGCAAAATACCTCTCCAGCAAGACTCCACCTCCCAACTTGCCACCAGCTGGGACCAAGCATTCAGAGACATCCAGTTCCAACCTCCATCATCTTGGCAACTTATTCAGGTCTTGTGTAGATAAGCCCAGCTGCTCTGAGGCCACACATTCCAAAGCACTCCTCCCCGTCCTTCATCTCTCTCACCCTTTCCATCACCTCCTCCATAATGAATGGTCCCTGAGCCTTGGAGGGTGTGAGAGAGATGTCTCAGCACTGGATACTCAGCTGTCACTTCTCAGCACTTTGAGGAGTTTGAGTCTTCCCACTATTGTTTTTTTTTGTTTTGTTTTGTTTGTTTTTGGAGGTAGGGTCTCACTCTAGCCCAGGCTGACCTGGAATTCACTGTGTAGTCTTAGTCTCAGGGTGGCCTTGAACTCATGGTGGTCCTCCTACCTTTGCCTCCCAAGTGCTGGGATTAAAGGCGTGTGCCACCACGCCCGGCTCTCCCCACTCTTCTTTACCATCAGCACAGAGAACCTCTAACTGAAAGCAGCATAAACAGAGACATTTAGATATGGCAGTTTGGTGGATTTATAATGTATTCATTTAGACAAACAAAAGTAGTTTTTTTTTTCTCTCCCACAGCTTATGAATTTCCCAGCCCTCAGTTTTTGACTAGGTTTTCAGTGTCAGGCATGAATTCCCTTCTGTGGAGCCGGCCTCACATCCAATCAGAGGGCAGTGGGTCTCCCCGTAATAGCATGCCACTATTGCACTAGTGACTTATCTTGCCCACTGCTGGTTAAGAGTGTGGATGACATTTCTCTCTAATGGGCTGCATAGGTCTTTCCAGAATCCTGACAGCTAGTCAACAGGGAGGAGGCTTCCAGCCCAGCTCCAGTTTGAGTTCTCAGTGCCCTGCAACCAAAGCATGTGGGGTCTTCGGCTGATGGGCAAACAAGAGCCTTGGCAACACCTGTATAGGAGCCTCCATTGTTAATCAGCCACTCACTGGGATGTAGCCCATCCCTGGAACTGGGATTTTCTCATAACGACCTATGGCTTCTGGGTGCAGCATATATATCCACCCCTTAGCTAACTAACTCTCTCTCTCTCTCTCTCTCTCTCTCTCTCTCTCTCCCCCTTTTTTGAAGCAGTCTCACTTTAGCCCAGGCTGTCCTGGAACTCACTTTGTAGTGCAGGCTGGGCTCAAACTCCTGGCAATCCTCCTACTGTGACCTCCTGAGTTGTTGGGATAAAAGTGTATACCATCAGTATGGACTCCCACACTTGGATTCTTTCTTTTTTTAATTATGTATTTTTTAAATTTTTATTTATGAGAGAGAGAGTGATTTTTTTTCGATAATGTCTGCTTTGATCTTTATTGTTTCTTTTGCGTGTGTGCATGGGTACATGTGTAGGCCAGAGGACAACCTCAGCTGTCAGTCCTCAGGCACCGTCCACATTTCGGGGGTGTGTGTGGTGGTCAGAGGATATCTGAGCTAGTCCTTGCCTTCCACTTTGAGGCAGGTCTCGTTCTCTTGTTCATTGCGGCATTCTCCAGGCTGGCTATCCTTTGAGGTTCTGGGGAATTCTCCCTTCTTTCTCATCATAGGTGCGCTGGGATTAAAGATGCCCAGCACAGTGTATAGCTTTTCCATGGTGCTGGGATCTGAACTCGGGAACTCAGGCTTGCACAGCAAGCACATAACCCACTGAGCCATCTCCTAGCCCCGGATCTCCCACCTTTATTTTTGGTGGGGGGGGGAAGGAGGGTTTCAAGGTAGGGTCTCACTCTAGCCCAGGCTGACCTGGAATTCACTATGTAGTCTCACAGTGGCCTTGAACTCATGGTGATCCTCCTACCTCTGCCTCCTGAGTGCTGGGATTAAAGGCGTGCACCACCACATCCGGCCTTCTTCCACCTTTTTGAAACAGGGTCTCTCACTGTCCTGGAATCTCCAAGCAGGCTGGACTAGCTGGCCTGCAAGCTTTGGGATCCTCCCGTCTCCACCTCCCCAGTGCTGGAATCGAAGGCTCTTGCCACCATGCCCACCTTATTTTCCGTAGGTGCTGGGATCAAACTCGGGCCCTCATGCTTTCAAAACTAGTACTCGATTGGATAGGCATTTTAAAAGTTCTCACAGTACATCCATACATTTTGGTACATTGTGCTTTTATTTCTTTCAAAAAATATTTTTTGAGGGCTGGAGAGATGACTTAGTGGTTAAGGCATTTGCTTACATAGCAGGAGGACGCAAGTTCAATTCCTCAGTTCCCACGTAAAGCCAGATGCACAAGGTGGTTCATTCATCTGGAGTTAGTTTGCAGTGAGTGGCTGGAGGCCCTGGTGCACCCATTCTCTCTATTTGCCTCTTTCTTTCTGTCACTCTCTCTTAAATAAACAAATAAATAAAATATTAAAAAATATTTTTATTGGAAACCAGGCTTGGTGGTGCACGCCTTTAATCCCAGCACTCGGGAGGCAGAGGTAACAGAATGGCTGTGAGTTTGAGACCAGTTTGAGACTATATAGTAAATTCCAGGTCAGTCTGGACTAGAGTGAGACCCTACCTTGAAAAACAAACAAACAAAAGAAAAAAATTGTTGGGCTAGAGAGATTGCTCAGTGGTTAAAGGTGCTTGCTTGTAAAGCCTGACACCCCAGGTTCGATTCCCCATTACCCACGTAAAGCCAGATGTATAAAGTGGAGCATGCATCTGGAGTTTATTTGCAGTTGTGGGATGAATGTCCCGGCATGTCCATGCTTCCTCTCTCTCTCAAACACATAAATAAAAGAATAAAATATTTTTATTTATTTGAGGGGGCATTGGGCATTCCAGGGCTTCTTGCCACTGCACATGATGCTCTTTGTGAGTGCTGGGAATCGAACCCGGGCCTACAACCTTTACAGGCAGAGGCCTTTAACTGCTGAGCTACCTCACAGCAACATGGTATTTTTATTTCTAAGTATTTCTGGCTTACTTTGGTAATTTCTTTGAATTACTGGCTGCTGAGGAGTATGTTAATGTTCACTTATTTGTAATTCCCACATCACTGTGTGTGGTTTCTCTGTTACGTTTACTGAGGCTTGTGTTATGGGGTAGCAAATGGCCTCTCTTGGAAGAATGTAGACGCTGTTGTTGTCGGGCCCCTGATTTGTCTTAGGAGAGAGATTGAGCCCCTTGTGGTATGTTTAAGACCTACTTGGTTTGCTTTTCCAGCAAAATATGTGGTTATTTTCCTTATCTTGTGTGAGCTCACTATAAACTCTTGTTGATCATATGAGTTGCAACTATTTTTCCTATTTTGAAATTATCAAGTTAGGCAGACATTTTAGATTTAAAAAATTTTATTTATTATTTAATATCTTTATTTATTTATGTGCAAGCAGAGAGTGATAGAGGATAGACAGACAGCAAATGGACACACCAGGGCCTCCAGCTGCTGTAAATGAACTCCAGATGCTTGCTCCACTTTGTGCATCCTGTTTCACTGGTACTGGGGAATCGAACTCAGGTCATTAGACCCTGCAGGCAAGCTCCTTAACCCATGAGCCTTCTTTCCAGCCCCTAGATTTTTTATTTTTGGGGGGACAGGGTCTCTCTATAACCCAGAGTAGTCTCAAGCTTGCTGTCCTTCTGCCTCAGCCTCCTGAGTGTTTGGTGTGTGGCATCATGCCTGACTATGTTTTAGTTTTTTTTTTTTTAATATTTTATTTATTTGAGAGAGAGAGAGAGAGAGAGAGAGAGAGAGAGAGAGAGAGAGAGAGAGAGAGAGAGAGAGAGAGAGAGAGAATGAATATGGGAGCACCAGGGCCTCCAAGCCACTGCGAATGAACTCCAGACACATGTGCCCTCTTGTGCATCTGGCTGTATATGGGCACTGGGGAATCGAACTCTGGTCCTTCTGCATTGCAGGCAAATGCCTTAATCGCTAAGCCATCTCTTCAGCCCTGTTTTAGTTTTTTTTAATTAATTAATTTATTTGCATGCAGAGAGAAACACACACACACACACACACACACACACACACACACACACACACAGAGTCAGAGAGAGAATAGGTACACCAGAGCCCAGCCCACGGCCACTGCAAACAAACTCCAGGTTTTGCAGGCAAGTGCCTTAACCACTAAGTCATCTCTCCATCCCCGCACAGTAGGTTTTTAAAAAAATATTTATTGTGGACTAGAGAGATGGCTCAGTGGTCAAAGGTGTTTGCCTGCAAAGCCCAAGAACCTGGATTTGATTCCCTAGGACCCAGGCAAAGGCAGGTGCGCAAAGTGGCTCATGTGTCTGGACTTTGTTTGCAGTGGCTGGAGGCCCTGGTGTGCCCATTCTCTTTATATATATCTGAATCTCTCTCTCAAATAAATAAATGAATAAAATATTAAAAAATATTTATTGGGCTCAAGAGATAGCTCAGTGGTTAAGGTCCTTGCTTTTTAATGAATTCTGGAGACCAAACTGAAATCCTCGTGGTTGTGAGGCAAGTTCTTTACTGACTGAGCCTCTCTCTCTCTCTCTCTCTCTCTCTCTCTCTCTCTCTCTCTCTCTCTCTGAGTGTGGGCGTGTGTGTGCCATGCTGTGCATGTGGCATCAGAGGACAGTGTGGGCCATGTCAGCCGTTGCCTTCCACCTACCTGGCTTCAGCAGGGTCTCTGGTGCACTGCTTCATTTGCAAGGTTAGCCGGCTCAAGAGCTTCTGGAAGAGTCTCCTGTGTGTGCCCCCATCTTGCTGTAGGCGGGCTTGAATTACGGGATCCTGCTGCAGCTCCTGGCCTTCTGTGGGGGCTGGGGATCCAGACTCCACTGCTCAGGCATGCTTTGTGGGAGGGAGGGCTTCCCACCTGAGCTCTGCACCATCCCCTGCTCACTGGAGCCATGGGAACCCTAGAGGCCCAGACCCTGTGGGAGACTGGTAGTAGTGCCGCCCGGACTCGAACCTGCGTTCCTCAGGAGTCTTCATCCTGGCTCCCCACCCTGGGAAGAGGGAGGCCCATCTCCCGAGGGAAGGAAGTGTGTGTGGGCCTTATTGCAGGACACATAGCTGGGCAATGAGGGTTGAACCTACTGTGGGGCTGGTGAGCCACTTAAGCCACACCACAAGGGGATGGTGGGATGCTCCAGAATATTCTTTATAAAGCAAAGTTGGACTGGAGAGATGGCTCAGCAATTAAAGGCGCTTGCTTAGAAAGCCTAATGGCCCGGGGTTCGATTCCCCAGTACCCACTTAAAGCCAGATGCATAAAGTGGCATATCTATTTAGAGTTCATTTGCAGTGGCTGGAGGCCCTGGCACGCCCATTCTTAATTCATATTAATTCTCTCTCTCTTTCTCTGCTTATGAATAAATAATTTTTTTTTTTTGGTTTTTCGAGGTAGGGTCTCACTCTAGCCCAGGCTGACCTGGAATTCACTATGTAGTCTCAGGTGTTCTCGAACTCATGGCCATCCTCCTATCTCTGCCTCCAGAGTGCTGGGATTAAAGGCGTGCACCACCAACAAATTTTTATTTTTATTTTTATGTTTATTTTTTTATTTTTTGTTTTTTCTAGGTAGGGTCTCGCTCTAGTCCAGGCTGACCACCACACCCGGCTCAAATTTTTATTTTTAAGAGAAAAAAAGTCCTACTGGGGTTGGGGTGTAAAGTACTCAGTGGTGCAGTGCTTGGCTAGCAAATGCCAGGCTCGGACTCTGTCCCCAGCACTTCAAGTGATGACAGTTATCATAAGGAAGGAATCGTGGGCTGTCAGTTGGTGGAGGAGATAAAGTCAAAAAGGACTTTCCTCTGTCTGCCCCCACCCTTGTTGAATGAAACATTATGAAGACCGTGGGCTGCTTCCAGAACTTTCTCTCAGCCTCCGGAGCACCTGTGCATGTGTGTGCATTCACATACCAGTCTTTTCAGAACAGCAGAGGTTTCCGTGCTGCAGCCCAGTGCCTGACTCCCGTCACTAACCCCCCACCAACCTATGAGGCAGTTGGCATAACTGACCACTTTGCAGTTGAGGAAACCGAGGCCCCATGATGCCTAGTGGAGATTGTACCTTTCCATCTTTCTCTTCTCTCCACAGTGGATGGGGAGCAACTTCAGGTCCCGAGGGTGCTCTGGCGCTGCCCAGGCGTCCACTGGGTGGGCTGTCCCTCTCCGATGGGTGCCCTGGTTATTACTGGCTTTCTGCTGAGAGCTTTAAAAGCCTGTGTAGGCTGTGTGGTGGCGCCCGCCTTTAATCCCAGCACTCGGGAGGCAGAGGTAGGAGGATCTCCAAAAGTTCAAGGCCAGCCTGGACAACATAGTGAATTCCAGGTCAGCCTGGACTAGAGTGAGACTCTGCCTTGAAAAAAGAAAAAAACCTGCATGCTTTACAAAGATGCCTCTGGCTACAGGGTGCTGGGTATGTGGGAGAAGAGGGCCAAGGGACGGGGCTAGGCTGAAGGGTGTCTTGCTTCCTGGGTCACTCAGAACAAGGCCAGTGGAAGTATTTGGTGACTGGTCAGCTGCTGAGCTGACTGACTCAGCGATGAGTGTGGGGTGGGAGGAGGCTTCAGGGGGACCCCGAGTCAGGCAGGTATGCAGGGGCTGGGGCCAGAGGGGGTGCAGGAGCCCGAGGCCCCGCAGTTCATGGCACCCCAGCTTCCCTTCAGCCTCCAAGGATCTACCTCTGCCTCTGAGTGTGCATGTGGTGGGTGACTCATGGTCCCCACTCCTCTGAGTTCCTGAAGACGCTCTCTCTGAAGGTCACACAGCCTTGAACATGACTGCAGTCCCCTGGGTTCCATGTGCCCTAAATGGGCCCTCCTTTCCCAGGCTCCAAGGACAAAAGTGGTCCCGAGGGAGGAGGGTGGCTGGATGGATGCCACAGCGCCCCTCGCCTGCCTGCCCAGTGTGGTCCTCTACTCGCTCCTTTTCCCTCTCATCCTTGCTGTGTGTCTTCAGGCAAGTTCCTCACCTTCTCTGTTCCTCAGCTTCCTCACCAGTTAAATAAGGACCCTGTTAATATTTAGCTCCTAGCTGCTCATGAGAATTCAGTGTTTACAAAGTGCTTAGAGCAGGACACTGACTTACCACCAGGCCTGGTGACTGCCCATCTGTCCTAGGCACCCTGTGGAGAGGGAGCCATCCACACGTGAGGAGAAGTCCAGTAGGATTCTGGGACATTTGTCCTTCCTGATCGACTTAGGATAGGGACCCTCCTCTCAGGCTGGTATGGCTACACCATCTGACGCACGCTTTTCTCATCTGTTTCCCAGCTGCTCAGTTCCCAAGACCTGGCCAAGGACACAGCTCTGCCCTGTCGTCCACAGCAGCCTGGGAGACTATTCAGAGACCCTATGAAGTTAGGGAGAGAAGGGAGACAGCCTCTAGCCGCTGCAAACAAACCCCAGATGCATGCACCATCTTGTGCATCTGGCTTTACATGGGTACTGGGGAATTGAACTTGGGTCGTTAGGCTTTGTAGGCAAGTGCCTTAATCTCTAAGCTATCTTTCCAGCCCTCCCTTTTTTTAATATTAGACAAGCTCTCTGGTCTCCATTTTGCCAAATTTATTTTATTTATTTATTTTTTGATTCTTTGAGGTAGGGTCTCGCTCTAGCCCAGGCTGACCTGGAATTCACTGTGTAGTCTCAGGCTGGCCTTGAACTCACAGTGATCCTCCTACCACTGCCTCCCGAGTGCTGGGATTAAAAGCATGTGCCACCACACCCAGCCATTCTTATTTATTTATTTACTTATTTATTTATATGGTGTGTGTGTGTGTGTGTGTGTGTGTGTGTGTGTGTGTATGGGTGTGCCAGGGTTTCATGCTACTGTATGAAGCTTGTGTAGCTTTTTTAAAAAAATCTGGATTTCCATGTATGTTGGGGAATTGAACCTGGGCTTTGCAAGCAAGTGCCTTTAACCACTGAGCCATCTCCCCAGCCTTGGTGTTTTTGACACTTTTTTTTTCTTTTTGGTTTTTTTGAGGTAGGGTCTCGCTCTAGTCCAGGCTGACCTGGACTTCACTATGTAGTCTCAGGCTGGCCTCAAACTCACAGTGATCCTCCTACCTCTGCCTCCTTCGTGCTGGGATTAAAGGCGTGCACCACCACGCCTGGCTTTGACACTCTTTTTTAAAACAATATTTTTATTTATTTATTTGCAAGCAGAAAGAGAGAGAGAGAGAGAGAGAAAGAGAGAGAGAGTCAGATAGAGAATGGGCACACCAGGGCCTCCAGCCTCTGCACAGAGACTCCAGAAGCATGCACCATATTGCCATCAGCTTTCTCATTGCTGCAACAGCATCCAACCAGAAGCAGCTTCTGGGAGGAAAGGGTTTATTTTGGATTACAGACTCGAGGGGAAGCTCCATGGTGGCAGGGAAAACGATGGCATGAGCAGAGTGGTGGACATCACCTCCTGACCAGCATCAGGTGGACAACAGCAGCAGGAGAGTGTGCCAAACACTGGCAAGGGGAAGCTGGCTGATAACCCACATAAGCCTGCCCCCAACAACACAGCTCCCACAAGGTTCCAGTTCCCAAACTGCCATCAGCTGGGGATGAAGCATCCAGAACGCATACATTTATGGGACGCCTGAATCAAATCACCACATGCCATTTTGTGCATCTAGCTTTATGTGGGTACTGGGGAATCGAACCTGGCTTTATAGGACCTCTCCAGCCCTGTGTCTTTTCTTATCTCCTCCCACGAGGGCACATGCACCCACGGAGGCTGGAGAGGCCATCAAGGTCCTCTCTCTCCCTGCGTTCAGACGAGAACCCATGCTGTGGACTTGATTACCTCCAGTGACAAGGGACGCACTCCTCACCGTTTAGTTCATTCTAAAGAAAGTTCTCGCTCTTGGGTCATTCTTCATAAATTGTAAATAGCTTTTAAAAAACATTTATTTGCAAGGGTAGAGAGAGAGGAGAGAGAGAGAATGGGTGTGCCAGGGCCTCCAGCCACTGCAAACGAACTCCACATGCATGCACTTCTTTGTGCATCTGGCCTGACGTGGGTACCGGGGAATCGAACCCAGGTCACTAGGCATTGCAGGCAAGCACCTTAACTACTGAGCCATTTCTCCAGCCCATAAATAGCTTTTACTTCAAAGTCTTTTCATAATTTTCAACATTTATTTGCACACTGTGTGTGTGTGGCCATGCCATACAAATGAACATCAGACACTTGGGCCACGTTTTACGTCTTGCTCATGGGAGTGGCTTGGGAATTGGACCTGGGACGGTAGGCTTGGCAAACAAGGACTTTGACCATGGAGACGTCTTCCCCAGCCCCTTTTAAAGTAATCTTGATGAGAGTCCTCCTGTGGCAGTAGTAGCTGAGGGCCTGCTGCATGAATCCAGTGGCTGAGCTGCTGGCCACGGTCACAGTTACTCAGCTGGTCAGCAGCTCCCTCTGGACCACGGGTCAGGTCTTCCCAGCCCAGCAGCTCAGCAGCCCCAAGGTCCCAGGGGTTGCTGACTAAGACCCCATGAGAGGAGCTGAGGAGGTGGGCTTGTTGCTGAAGCCAGGGGAGGGAACCTGTTCTGTTCATCGTTCTTTTCACCATTCTTCTGTTTTGTTGTTGTTTGTTTTTGAGGTAGGGTCTCTAGCCCAGGCTGACCTGGAACTCACTCGGTAGTCCCAGGCTGGGCTCGAACTCACATCGATGCCCCTACCTCTGCCTCCCGAGTTCTGGGATTAAAGGCGTGAGTGACCATGCCTGGCTCCTGTTCCCCATTCTTTGGGTGACACACCGTTGCCCAGCACACCATGGAGAGTGGTCAGGTGTCTTCACCTCCTCCAGTGTGGCAGGTACACAGTCCATGTCAGCGTCAGCCAGTGTGCAGGGTGAAGCACCCCAACTCCCATTGCAGGGGAGCAATGGCAGAAGGGGCTGACAGCACACCAGAGAGCACAGAGCCGGCTGGGGCTGTGTAGAAACCTAAATTGGGGTATTGGGCCCAGTGCTAGCTGCTTCATCCTTCTTCTAGACGCTTTGGGGGAGCCTAAGGACACGTCTCATCACATGTGGCCTTATGGAGGCTTCTTCTGGCCCCAGAGTGAGGCTCTAACTGTTCCTGTGTTCATATCTTCACAGCGGCTCTGCAGATGAAGACACTGAGGTCCAGAGAGCGGGTGTGACTTGCCTAGGGACACACAGCAGGAAACGTGGAACAGGGTTTCTAGCCAAGACGCCAACTCTGCAACTGGTGTTTGTGCCAAGTCCCCGGGCTGCTCCCCAGATCGGCTGGGGCAGCCCTGCCATCCACAGGTGAGGGGGTACAGGAGCCCTGGAGTGGGCTGGATCTGGCATGAGACCTGGCTCAGCTGGGACCTTCAGTGGGGACTGAAGAGGTGATGGCATGAGTGTTAGGACACCTGCACTTAGGTTCCTCTGTCCTTCCTGATCGCAGGAACCCACAGAATTCCGGTCTAGTCTGAATTCTTGTCATTCATTCATTCATTCAGCTGTTTATTAAGCATCTGCTGTGTGCATACCCTATGCACTACAGTGAATGAGACAGATGAATGTCTATGACAAAACCATATACTAAGAGGAATTCAAAGAAGAGACAGCCAGGCGTGGTGGCTGGGGAAGTAGAGGTAGCAGGATCAATGTGAGTTCCAGGCCAGCCTGGGACTACAGCGTGAGTTTCAGGTTAATTTGAGCTCAAGTGAGACTCTGCCTCGAAAAACAAGCAAACCAATTAAAACCAGAGGCGGGCACCTATAATCAAGGAGAGACAACAGTCAGGGGACTTAAGGGAAAGGACCCAGGGCTTCTTCCTGAAAGCACGGGCACCCTAGTGAAGTCGGCAGGAGACCCTGTGGCAGGAGAAGCTGTCATCCATCTCTTCAAAGGGCCTTCTCTCTCGCTGCCTCAGTGGCCACATTTTGCACATTTCCCGGATGTTAGACAACTTCAGGCAGTCACGTATTCGTTCAGCAAACCTTCCGTGAGCCCCTCCTCTGTGCCAGGTGCTGGGGAAACAGGGATTAAGGCCCCACGAGGTGGGCGGCGTCAGAGCTTCCGATGGAGGTGCCACCAGACAGGGCCTCAGTTTCCCCATCTGCTGAGTATGTGTGATGCTTCCAGAGACACCCCTCCACTTCAGGGTCGTCCTTTGTCCCCTGCCCCAGCCAGGACCATGGGCAGCAACAAGAGCAAGCCCAAGGATGCCAGCCAAAGGCGACGCAGTCTGGAGCCGGTGGAAAACGCGCTCGGGGTGGGCAACCCCTTCCCTGCCTCGCAGACGCCCAGCAAGCCAGCCTCCGCCGAAGGCCACCGCGGCCCCAGCGCCGCCTTCGTGTCCGCTGCGGCCACCGAGCCTAAGCTCTTCGGGGGCTTCAACTCCTCGGACACGGTCACCTCCCCGCAGAGGGCGGGGCCTCTGGCTGGTCAGTGCCCGCACCCTCCACCCTGGCCCACGCGGCGTGACTCCTGGGCAGAGTGCACCCTCTCTGGGCTCCACTTGTCCTGGATCGGATTGTTGGGAGTTTTCCTGGAGGCAGTGGGCGAGGAAAGACGTGGAAACTGGGAAACGGGGCGCCCCTGTCGCCTTTGAGGGTGTCCCAGGCATAGTTCAGTGCGGTCTGGAGGTAGCAGGCTGGGTAGCGCGGTCCCGCGGCCCGAGTGCGCCCCTGCGCCATCTGCTGGCGCCTCGGGGCGTGGCATCCCGGCGACACACCTGCCAGATGCGCGCCTCTGGCACCTGCCAGGAGCGCGTGCGTGTGCCCAGAGCGGGGCCACATAGGGTCACACACCCAGACTGTGCTGCGCGTGTGTACGTGCCCAGTGGGGGCCTAGCCACATGCCCGAAGCACCTGCGCAGTCAGACACCCACGCAGGACACATGCCCACGCCGAGCGGAGGCTGTCAGCTGCTAGAGGCTCCCCAGGGACATAAGGACGTGGGTCCTGGGACAGACACACCCCCAGCACTGCACACACTTGCAGACACGCGCACGGTGCCCAGCTTCTCAGCCCACCGTGAGCACCTGCTTGCAGGGAGATGAGAAAAATGGACACCAAACACACCCACCCGTTTGGTCAGGAAGGGTCGTGGAACCCCGGGTTTGTGCCCTGCACCCAGAGATGCCAGGCAGAAGCCCCTCTGGTGTAGGGGGAAGGCTGTTGTCCCCATGGGTTTTCCTGTGCACCTACGTGCTGGGCTCAGCGCACATAGCAAAAGATGGCCATTGTCAGGGAGGTGGGACACGAAGGGACTGTGCGCCGGGCTGGTGGGGAGGAGGGCAGCCCCCCATCAGTGCGATGTCCTCACCCCTCTGCAGGGGGAGTGACCACCTTCGTGGCCCTCTATGACTATGAGTCTCGGACGGAGACGGACCTGTCCTTCAAGAAAGGGGAGCGGCTGCAGATCGTCAACAACACGTGAGTGCCCTTCCCTGGACCCGCGGGTGGCGGCGGGGTGGCCCTCCGCGCTCCCTGGGTTCCCCGGGCCGCCCAGCCCCCAGCCTCTCCCTCTCTGCTTCTCTTTCTCGCTGGCCTGCAGGAGGAAAGTGGACGTCAGGTGTGTACCCGCGGGGGCGCAGGGGTGCTCGCTGCATGCGCTGGTGCTACTGTCTCTGCCTGCCAGCTTCCCTCCTCCTCCTCCCACACCGCACCAGTTTAACCACCCTTCCTTCCGTCAGCTCCCATTACAGCCCAGTGCCTCAGCCAGGCGCTCCCAGGCCAAGGCAGGATGGGGTGGTGAGCGCTGCAGGGAGAGGGGTGGGTGCCATCTCCAGGCGGGTAAGGGTGGGGACTCTGGTTCATGCTTAGGAGAGGGCGGTTCTGGAGGGGAGGGAAGACCCAGCTTGAGTGCCCTCCAAGGCCTGCCTGCCATTGTGCATGCTCTTCCCTCTGCCTGGCAAACTCCTACCCATACCTCTAGACCGCCTTCTCTGAGGGCGCTGGGCGCTGGCTCACCTTCACTGACCCCTCTTCATCTTTGCTCCTCCCTGGAGTCCCATGGGTGGGGGAGGGGCTGGCTTCACAAGAAGGGAAGCTGAGGCTAAGGGGTTGTGAAGGCCCTTGTCCAATGTCACATGGCTCTGGAGAAGGAGGCCAGGCTCTCCATCCCTGGCTGCCACCCAGGAGGAGGAGCTTGCCCAGTCTCCTCTGCCCAAAGCCAGAGTCCCCGCTCCTAACAATCAGGGGCTCCTAGAGCCACTCTGGTCCCTTCACTCCTGGGCCACCACATCCTCTGCTGTTCCTGGCATTGGTGACCAGGGCGAAGGAACAGCAGGTCACACATTGCTGCACCCTGTGTGAGCTGATCTGTGCCTGTGCTGTAGGTCACTGTGATTGTGTTTATGTACCCCGAGCCCCATGCAGGCAGGTTCTTATTTGGCCCATTTTACAGATGAGGAAACTAAGGTGCAAGAGGTGAGATGACCTGCCCAAGGTCACACAGTTGGTAGGAGCAGAGCTGGGTGGGGTGGCAGCCAGTCCGTGGAGGTGGTGACTTGCACCCCTGGGAATCCTCACTAGATCTCAGTGGGAGTGACTGTGGGAAAAGCTTGGAGACCAGGATGCTGCCTCTTCTCCTAGGGTCAGAGGTCAGAGAGCAGGTCTCACTCCTTTCTGGTGGAGCCCCTTCCCCTCCTTTTCCTACCTTCTAGAATAACGAGCAATGTCTGTCCAGGCCTGGGTGGCGGGAGGGCCAGTCACTCTCGCATGGGTACCCAGAGGAGTGCTTGGGCACGGCGGGGTCTAGAAGAGGTGGCTGTGGGGGCTGAGTGGAGGAAGGTGTGACCCAGACCACTGCTCATGTCCTTCCCCATGACTGTACAGGGCTCCCTGCTCCCCGAGGCAGGCATGGTGGGGCTCTGACTTGTAGTCCTGGGGTCCTTAGGTGGCCCCAGGGCTCAGACCTTCAGACCCCAAGGACCCTCAAGACCTGCCTGCCCTCACCCCTGCCCACCACCCTGTAGATTGTGCTCCCAGAGCTGCCATGTGCATGCCAGCCTGCCACACACAAAGACTAGGGTTCCAGAAGAGGATCGGAGGCTCAGAGGTGAAGTCAGTTGCCTGAGGTCACACTTGCTCAGGAGCAAGGCTTGAGATTAACAGCAGTTTGGGCGCTGGGGGCTCAGCACATTCTCTCTCACTCTGTATGGAAGGAAGGTGAGGGCTCTGGGTCCTTCCAGGAGGGTCAGGCCTCAGAAGGACTGGGTGCAGTGGAACCTTCCACCTGGCAGGCAGTGCCACCTGAACATAGTGTGAGCTGGCAACCCTGCCTTTCTGGACTTTGTGAGAGACACGTTCCTCATGTGGGACAGTGCCAGGCCCTTGGCCTTGACATGAGAAGGTAGGATTGATACCCATTCCCCAAGGAGGCAAACTGAGGCCCCAGTGGTCATCAGCCATTAATAATCTCAGCTCCCTCGGAGGCCAGCTTGAAGCTATGCACATACTTTGCCTGAAACGGGGATTATGAATTATTATCATCTCTTCATAGATGAGGAGACTAAGACCCAGAGAAGGTTGACCACTTCCCCCAAGGTCACACAGCAACTCCTTGGCAGAGAAGGCGTATATGCTGCTTTGGCTCTTCTGATTTGTTTTGTTTTGTTTGAGGTAGGGTCTCACTCTAGCCCAGGCTGACCTGGAACTTGCTCTGTAGCCCAGGCTGGCCTCAAACTCATGGTGATCTTCCAACCTCAGCCACCCCAGTGCTGGGATTACAAGGCTGTTGCTTTGGATTCTGAAGATGTTTTGGAGAGCAGGGAGAGAGATACACAAGAAGTGCAGGTTTAGTGGTTCTGTTCTTTACTTTTAAAATATTTTTATTTATTTATTTGTGGGGGGGTAGAGAGGGAAGGAGGGCAGACCAGGGCAAGTGAATTCCACGTTGTGCACTTGGCCTTACGTGAGTACTGAGAAATTGAACCCAAGTCGTCAGGCTTTGCAGGCAGCACCTTTAACTGCTGAGCCATCTCTCTAGCTCCAGGGGTTCAGTTCTTATTGTTGAGCTAAGTTGTGTGCCACTCATTCAAGCTGGTATCTATGCTAGCATTTACTTGACTTCCTCAGAGCCAGCAAGGGAGCCAGGGTGGCACCCAGGGCAGTCAGCTGCGGGCCTGGCCCATAGGTGCATCTAGAAGCCAGGTCCAAGCGGGACTGTGTGTCTTGGTCCCTGTCTCTTTGTGAAGGAATCCTCTGTCAACTTAAAGACTCCCTGTGGGCTGACTTCCAGAAGTGGGGTGGCCCTGACTGGAGTCTGGTCATGTCTGCTGACCCCTTGTTTCTGGGGTGCTCTTGAGTTGAACACCTTGCCCACTCTGACTTCGTTTGGCTTAGTCATTTTGTGCCCTCTGATCTGATACGGTCTGTCCTCTGCCAATCCCAGTTCCTCCCACTCCCGCTGGCTTCTGGGAGTCTCAGCCTCTGTGAGGTCCTTGCTGTGTGGCTTTGAGCAAATCACAGCCCTCTCTGCCTTATTTGTCCCATCGGGAAATTGATATTTTGGAATGAAAGATCTCAGGGCTGTACCCAGGCACGTAAGTCTTTGTAGCTTGGGCAAATCCTTAATTCTGCTCTGTGCCTCAGTTTCCTCAACTATACAACAAAGTGCTGATCTTTCTTACGAGGTGCCCACACTAGGCTGGCTCTTCAACTTTTCTAGGCTGTAATTTCTTTGGGGGCTTTGCCTTCCTACTTGTAGGATGACCTTAGGGGAGTCACACCAGACAGAACAATATGGATACCCTCCAGCTATTCACACAGGGATAGGCCAGAGCTTTGGGACACGTGGACCTAGTTCCTGCCAGGCCCCTGGTACCCCTTTCACATTCTATCCAGAAGGGACCCTCCCCGCTGGCCCAGCCTCAGGTCCCAGCCAAGTCCAAAGCTGGTTGTCTGTCCTTCAGCCCCTCAAGAGCTGCCTGATCCTGCTTACTCTTGACCTCAACTTCCCCATCTGTAAAGTAGGCTGGAGATACGGCCAGGACAACTCAGGCTTCCTATGGGTTCAAGTTTACACTGTGCGGCTGGAGGCCAGGGTCTTTCTGTTGGTGACATCCTAGGGCAGGTTGTGCATTTTGTGAAGGTCAGTGGAGGAGGTGTAGGCTGACCTGATTTGATGTCCCTCTCCAGTGAAGTTTGCCTGTCCCCCCGCAGCGCCCCTAGGGAGGTTTCTTCCCTAGGAACCAGGAGCTGGCCTGGTTTTGTGACCTTTGCTTCTGTGGCCTCAGTCTTACCATCTGTGTATGGGGAGGGACTGGACCCTAGCTCCCCTCACTCCTCAGCCCTCTCCCTGTCCACTTTGGTTGCTTTGGATGTGAGGCCCCTGGCTGCCCCCTGGCCCCATCCCAGCACCCCAGCCCCCCAGCACTGCCTGGCTCTCACTCTCTCCCATCTTTTCTCCCAACCACCCTGCCTCTCACCACCCCCATCTCTGCCTCTTCTCTCCTGTCGGCTCGCTCGCTCGCCCTCTCGCTTGCTCCTCCCTCCTCTGTCGCTGGACCCCCGCTCCAGCCAGACCTGGTTCACATTCAGATGGCTGCAAAGGTACTTCCGCCCCTCCTTCCTGCCCAGGCCCCACCCTGCTGGGAGTCCTTCTGCTCCTGCCCCTTCGCCCTCCTCCTGGGGCAGTTAGTAGCCAGGCATACTTCCCTTGGCTCCCTGTGTGACTCTGGGCACATCTCTGCACTCTCCAGCCTCAGTTTCCCCCTGGACATGGGTAGGCTGCAGGAGCAGGCCTGTAGTTTTCAGCTAAGGACCTTTAGGAGTAGCCTGTGACTCGGGACCGACAGGTCGCTCCAGTTTGAAGGGCGGGGCATGGACTGTCACTGGACCCCAGAAGGGCCATCCCGTGTCTCCATCCTGGCATCACAGCTCCCACGATTGGGTTCTGGATCTCAGAGCTCAGGCGACTTGGGGACGGTCTAATGTGGCACCCATCCATCTCATGGCTCAGGCACATGTGAACAGCACCTCTGATTTGGTCCTTGGGGTATTGGGCTCAGTCCTGCTGAGGTCCAAGATGGCCCTTCCCTGAGCCAATGTGGTAGGGAAGGGAGAGTTCCAGGTCAGCTCCTGCTTGCCTGCTGGGGACACGGGGCCTCCCCAGCCTGCAGGGCCCAGCAAGTACCTGGAGAGGTCAAGGTCGCCAGCCTGGCTTTCCCATGACGGCTGTCCTCTGCTCCCTTCCCCCGCAGAGAGGGAGACTGGTGGCTGGCCCACTCTCTGAGCACGGGACAGACCGGCTACATCCCCAGCAATTATGTGGCGCCCTCTGACTCCATCCAGGCTGAGGAGTGAGTATGTTGTCCGCCATCCCTGCTGGTGGCTCTCGGGGTCTCCGTGGGTGGTCTGGCCACCCTGGGCCTTCATCCCAGGACCAGAGCCATGGGTGGAGGAAGCCTGGCCCGTCAACATGAACTTGTCCCTCACACTTCAGGTGGTACTTTGGCAAGATCACCAGGCGGGAGTCAGAGCGGTTACTCCTCAACACAGAGAACCCGAGAGGCACCTTCCTAGTGAGGGAAAGCGAGACCACGAAAGGTATGAGCCCTCCCGTGGCTGCAGAAACTGCACTTTGGGAGAGCTGTTTGGGGTGGGCATTGCAGAGCGACCAGGAGTTGGGTACCTGGATGAGGAGGGAATAGCCTTCCAGGTGGAGAAACCAACAAGATGACAGTCAGGGAGTTGCCTGAGAAAGACTGAGTGGCTTGGGGCCGCCATGGCCTCTGCGTCAGGTGAGACACTGACCCTTTGGCTAGAGGGATATAGGCCCAGGTGTGTCACCTAGCTGAGGACCGATGCAGTGGGCCCTCTGCCTCCCCTTCCCCTGGGCCATCCTGGCCTGGTTTCTCTCCTGCCCTTCTCCCAATGCATCACCATGGTAACCTAGCTGGGCAGCTTCTTGTGTGCCTGGGGCTCAGTGGGGGATGGGAAAGCGGGACACCACACACGCGTGTGCTCTGCAGGCATGGTTCTAGGTGCACACCCACTGGGGATGAGGTTTCCGTGGACATGTGAACACGTGGCCACTGGGCATAGGCCTGCGTCTGTGTGTGCACGTAGTCATGCTCGGCCTGAGGCCTGTGGGTTACTTGGCCTGGGCATGGGCCTGAGAGGTGGTGATGGCCGCCAAGCCCAGTGCCGCCTGGTTCACAGTGACCAAGGCTCCTAACCCCAACCTGAGGCTCTTCAGAGGGGGTGTTGAGGCAGGAGGGGCCCTCGTCTCAGGGCCTCCACCCTGGGTGTCCCTTACTCCGCTTGTCTAGACTCCAGGGAGGAGGGGGGTGGAGGTCCAGGGTGACCTCAGCAGCCATAGCTCCTGTCTACGGGCAGAGCCGGCTGGGCCGTCATTGATGGGGCACCTGCTGGGTGCCCACCCGCTCAGGTTTGCAGGATTTGGAGGTCTTGTCAGGGCCAGGGTCATGGGTTGCTTCAGTGGCTGTCCTCCAGCTGGGTGCTGAGAGACAGGGTGGGCAGAGGGCACCCCAGCAGACAGGGAGCTGGGAGGTGCTCCTGATGCCCCTTTCTGCCCTGGCAGGTGCCTACTGCCTGTCAGTGTCGGACTTTGACAATGCCAAGGGCCTCAACGTGAAGCATTACAAGATCCGCAAGCTGGACAGCGGGGGCTTCTACATCACCTCGCGCACCCAGTTCACCAGCCTGCAGCAGCTCGTGGCCTACTATTCCAGTGAGTGTTCCAGAGAGCCAGGGCTGCTCTCCCTCACCGTGCTCCTCCCTCCCTGTGCTCCTCCCTCACTGTCCTCCACCTTCACTGCCTCTGCCTCCATCTGACACCCCTTTGCAGCTTCTGCATCCCTGAAGCTGTGTGCTCTGCCTGGAGCGCTACCCTGCCT